>PQWD01007305.1:0-19674 GCA_019425675.1 Leucinodes orbonalis | reverse complement strand
CACGTCTTTTATTGGTTAACTAAACACATACTTTTATTTCAGCTCCAAATTCCGCCCGTACGAAGCGACCTACGGCCGTGAAAGGAGCGCCGCCCATCAGCCACAGAAAAAACATCATATGTTTGGCAAGAGATGCTTCCAGGTAAACATATATAATAATAAATATCCACTGACATTCACACAGCGCCATCTAGCCCCAAGTTAAGCGTGAAGTTTTTTTTCCGATCTGACTACTGCTGTTGGCCGCAGATGGCTTTTACAGCTTCACCGGGCAAGTGGTGAGCGCAGATGGCTCTCAGCCTTAAAATTTACACAACGAGCCTACGGGCGTCCCCGAACGGGACTCGAACCTCGGCTTAGGGCGTTGCGGGGGGGGCTTGGTAGCCTAACATATGTTTGGGGAGAAAAGCGGCCCGGCACATGCCGGTTACGCGAATAGGGACTGAAGCGTGAAGTATTACGGGTGCTAAACAACTGATTAACATACTTATACACTTTTTTTTTTGGAAATACATACATATTGTTGATATGTTAAATACATACATGTTGTTAATTTTCTTCGTTTGTGAGGTTGTCTGGAAGAGATCGCTTCAAGCGATAAGGCCGCCTGAATTGCATTACTTTCCTTCATTCAATATGTACCTTTCGTTAAATATGTATCTTTTTTAATGCAATAAAGAATTATATCTATCATATTTATCTATTATTATTATACATAGAAAACACCCAGACCAATACATACAGACATGTTCATGCACACAAATGTTTGTACTGCCCGGGGATCGAACCCGGACTCCTTGGTTTTATAGCCGACATTTCAACTTCCACAGCAAAATAAGTGTTTAGTTATTACTGTATTTTAAAATCAAATTTGATTTTATAGATAAGAGCGTCGGTGGCTCATTGGTGTGGACTGTTGCCTATCGATCTGGAGGATGCAGGTTCAAGTCTCACCACGTACCAATGTATTTACAAATTTCCGAAATTATATGTACGTTTATCCGACGCTCTTACGGTGAAGGAAAACATCGTGAGGAAACCTGGTGCCGCCTGCTCAGAGATGCAAAGGCAGTGCGTGTGCGTGTCCACCCGCACTGGGCCCGCGTGGACTAAGGCCTAATCACCCTATACGGGTAGGCTCGTGCCCCTCGGTGGGGACATTTAATGAGCTGATGATGATGATAATTCTATGAGAATTGTGATAATATTTTTTTTGTACCACAGGAGCCGACGCCGACATTGGAGACGGTCCCCCGGCCGGCGCCCGTTGTCAAGTACGAATGCCCCGAGCAAGTCTACCATCACGACCAAATGCACCTACAGCATGGTGAGTGCTCCCATTTAATTATCACGGGACGATATCTGGCACTGCGGTGGTACGTAGACGCCTGTCGAGTTTACTACCTAACGCCTTTGATGTAAACGAGTAAAGATTCGTGATATGCTCACAAAACAATCGAATAAAGTGTTCCGAATGCAGCGACAGCACACATACACATATTTCGAATGAGCGTACATTTACTTAAACAAAAGAGTACAAACTGATCTTTCTACGGCGGTTCGTTTTTGAGGCACGGATGGCGTACCTACCTTTATATATACAGAATATCATTGTCTAACGCTAGATAGCGCTGTGTAATTCCTTGTACAATGGATAGTGCACACCCACCTGCACCCAAAACTGTGTTTAATTCGGTATTTTCCACCATCCGCAATAAAATGCCAAATCTTGTTTTTATAAAAGCGCACCTTATTTTACATGTCGTTTCATTGATCACTTTTGTTTATTTGCAATATTGTATTTTTAAATACACTGAAACCAATAAATATTAGGTCAATTGATGATAGTGAGCAATGACGTCACATATCACTAATCTCATATAAAATATATGGAAACGTTCCTTTTTGACAGTTCATAAAAAGTGCGTCAACGATTAGTGGTGTCAAATACCCAATTGTCCATGTACAATGCATACTGACACACTTGCACCCAAAACTGTGTTTATTTATGGTACACAAACAGAATACAGTCTTTACATAAAACACATTATAAGAAACAGTTCACTGAACAGGACTGTAGCCCAGAGAGGGTGTACACAACGTGGCTTAGTGACCTGTAACGCCGGTTTTCCAAACCGCATTAGGATACATATACTTGTGAGCTTGTACCTAGATAAGCAAAACTGAGGTCTCTATTGTGAAGAGGAAATAAAATTTACTATAAATAGTAAATATTCTTTATTTCCTCATTTTTTAAATATAAGATTATATAAGAGCGTCGGTGGCTCAGTGGTGTGGACTTTCGCCTTCCTACCGGGAGGGCTGAGGTTCAAATCCCGACACGTACCAATGTATTTTCGAATTTTCGAAAATATATGTACGTTATCCGACGCTCTTACGGTGAAGGAAAACATCGTGAGGAAACCTTCATGCACGCCTGCGAAGAGATTCGAAGGTTGTGTGTGAAGTCGTCCAATCCGCACTGGGCCCGCGTGGACGACTAAGGCCTAATCACCCTATACGGGTAGGCTCGTGCCCCTCGGTGGGGACGTTTAATGAGCTGATGTTGAAGATTATATTTATTTTCAGGTGGTGAATTCGGTGCCCGAGCCCTAGCCGCTCCTCCATCGATAGATCTCCACACAGCACACTCCAGCCATGCGTTGATGCAGGTACATTTGTGTTTTTATACTATTCAAATTCAACATAAAAAAATATTATTTAAATCAGCAGTTTGCTTTATGTGAACCATTTTGCTGAGGTAAAGCTTTGTACTGGCCTACATATAGCTGGTGCAAGTTTTTGTACTGTTGCTTTTTTCATTGATTTAATTTAATTTTGTTGCATGCTTTCTATGTTCTTATTTTTGTTATGTTTTGTATTTGTGTGTTTCAGGCTAAAAAATAATGTTAGATATATAGATGATCATTTATTAAAATTTGACTTTTTTACATATGTATGTTAGAAAAACTAATATAGACGCACAATCACGAAGAAATATCAACCAAAAAAAGTCGGAGCCGCTTGACACATACGTTGACTTAATTTATGACATAAAATAATTCCTTGAAATTTCGACCTTAAGGCGCCATTAAAAGGGTACAAAACCAGAAGCACGAGCATAGTACCATGTCACTATGACATGTAGCGAGCGGTGTGTTTATGAATGCAAATTGTGTCCAAATGACGCGATTGACAGACTTGCGGACACTTTTCGAGTGAGATTGTGTATCTCAGGTATTGAATGTGTTTACCTTGCATACAGAGTGGCATACCGAGTGCAGCGTACGTCGCGGAGAGAGCCAGACATAACCATACGTACAGCGCCCCGCCTGCCCCCGCACAACACGGACATAGAGACAAACGAGGTGGGACCATACACTGTGACACATAAAATAATGGGTTTACTTTAAACAATATATCCACTGACATTCACACAGCGCCATCTAGCCACAAAATATATCCACTGACATTCACACAGCGCCATCTAGCCACAAAATATATCCACTGACATTCACACAGCGCCATCTAGCCACAAATATATCCACTGACATTCACACAGCGCCATCTAGCCACAAATATATCCACTGACATTCACACAGCGCCATCTAGCCACAAAATATATCCACTGACATTCACACAGCGCCATCTAGCCACAAAATATATCCACTGACATTCACACAGCGCCATCTAGCCACAAAATATATCCACTGACATTCACACAGCGCCATCTAGCCACAAAATATATCCACTGACATTCACACAGCGCCATCTAGCCACAAAATATATCCACTGACATTCACACAGCGCCATCTAGCCACAAATATATCCACTGACATTCACACAGCGCCATCTAGCCAAAAATATATCCACTGACATTCACACAGCGCCATCTAGCCACAAAATATATCCAGACATTCACACAGCGCCATCTAGCCACAAAATATATCCATGAGATTCACACAGCGCCATCTAGCCACAAAATATGTATTAGCCGTAATGTATTTAGATATAAACAACGGTATATATATTCTTGACGATATAAATTTCATTCGTCGTGGCTCAGTGGTGTGGACTGTCGCCTTCCTACCGGAGGGCTGAGGTTCAAATCCCGACACGTATGTATTTTCGAATTTTCGAAAATATATGTACGTTATCCGACGCTCTTACGGTGAAGGAAAACATCGTGAGGAAACCTTCATGCACGCCTGCGAAGAGATTCGAAGGTTGTGTGTGAAGTCGTCCAATCCGCACTGGGCCCGCGTGGACGACTAAGGCCTAATCACCCTATACGGGTAGGCTCGTGCCCCTCGGTGGGGACGTTTAATGAGCTGATGATGAAATACAAATAAAATATCAAAAATAAACAAATCGTATCTTACTTATGTCAAATTTTTATGGTTTCTATTTTGATAAATTATAATTTTATTATTGTTTTAACTTGAACATCTCCTATTGTAACTTAATTCTTAATAAAAGCACCACCTATTGGTGAATAGTAGGAAACACTGACATTAACAACGCCATCTGTTATCGGGTAGCGGGAACTTACTAATTTGACGTTTCCTATCAGTTCGCCGGATGACGGACGGCAGCATCTCCGACGGGGGATCATCGGGTATCAGCGGCGGGCACTTCACTAGGGACGAGAAGAGAGCAAAGGCTTTAGGTGAGTTGGAAAAGTCGGACTTCTCTCTTAAACCTATCGCAGTCCACTGCTGGACAAAGGTCTCCCTCATTTTGCGCCAGATATCCCGGTCCTCCGCTTTTCTCATCCAGCCTCCACCAGCGCCCGGCCGCAGTGGTCGGTCCCTCGGTCCTACGCTACGCTTGCCGAGACGCGGTCTCCACTCCAGAACTCGTCTGCTCCAACGGACCGAGGATCTGCGACATACGTGACCGCCCACTGCCACTTCAACCTGCTGATCCGGCAAGCTATGTCGATAAATGTAGTTCTCTTAATGAAAATGAGAAGTGTTTATTCAGTTTAGGTCCTAACAGAACACTTATGAATGTCAAATGAAGCCAACACTGGATCGGACGGTAGTTTTCTACCGAGACGAATCCAGCAAGAAACTCAGTAGTTAGTCTTGTCAAAAAATTTTATGTTTCGTACAGAATCATATTTGTTATCAAAATAATTATATAAAGCAAATTATATTCACAATTTTTATCATATTAATTACTAGTAAAAATATAATCGTCGGTGGCGCAATGGTGTGGACTGTCGCCTTCCTACCGGGAGGGCTGAGGTTCAAATCCCGACACGTACCAATGTGTTTTCGAATTTTCGAAAATGTATGTACGTTATCCGACGCTCTTACGGTGAAGGAAAACATCGTGAGGAAACCTTCATGCACGCCTGCGAAGAGATTCGAAGGTTGTGTGTGAAGTCGTCCGCACCGCACTGGGCCTGCGTGACGACTAAGGCCTAATCACCCTATACGGGTAGGCTCGGGCCCCTCGGTGGGGACGTTTAATGAGCTGATGTTGATGAAAAATTAATTATCTACAAAAGTATTATTAAGTAGTTAAGGAACAAAAAGTGAACACACTTTGATTGTTTGATAACAGGCATTCCCCTGGAAGTACAAGATATCATAAATCTGCCAATGGACGAGTTTAATGAGCGTCTATCCAAGCATGACCTGAGCGAGGCGCAGCTTTCCCTCATCAGGGATATCAGAAGGAGAGGCAAGAATAAAGTGAGTCATAGTAATTACATTAATTGCTCGTGTTGGTTTACAATAGTTCTTATTTTGACGACCCATTTGGTGTAATAGTTGCGTCGGCTATTACACCAAGAGATCCGATTTCTCTATTGTAGGAAAACAAAGGTTTTTTTTTTTGTAAAAGTCTGTAGCTTAAATTTTTCCTTATTATATTATTTGAGCAAATTATTATCAAAGGTTTATAAATGAAATTTACAATACAATATTAAATGACGACCCATTTGGTGTTGCGGTTGAGAGGTCGACTGCAACACCAAGGGTTCCGGGTTCGATCCCCGGGCAGTACAAACATTTGTGTGCATGAACATGTCTGTTTGTAATGGTCTGGGTGTTTTCTATGTATGATATGTATGTATTTACGAAAAAAAATGTATTTAAGTATATTTATCCGTTGTTTAGTACCCATAATACAGGCTTCACACTTAACTTGGGGCTAGATGGCGCTGTGTGAATGTCAGTGGATATTTATATTTATTTATATTAAATATGTTCTAATAATAACAATGAAAAAAGTTTAATAAAAAACAATGATATTCTGTATATATAAAGGTAGATACGCCACCCGTGCCTCAAAAAACGAACCGCCGGACAGAACTCTTTGTTTATCCACAATGATGTAAATAAATCCTGAACTTATTTTGATGGAAACGCAAAGCAATCTTAACCTAAACCTATTTTATATTCATACTTTTACTAGACGGTAGACTCGATACTGAGTCGTCTAGGTAGGTACCACCGCAGTGACAGATATCGACCGTGGAATACCAGTGTTTCGGGATGAGGGCACTGTAGCTAGTGAAATTACCGGGTATAAGAGACCTAACATCTGTTCTCTAGTGTCGGGCGCAGTGCGGCATTGATGGAGAATAATAACTGTCTATCAGTTGTTGGTCTCCATCAATGCCGCTCTGTCATGGTCAGGCGTATCACTTACCATCAGGTGAGCGTCCAGATCGTCTTGTACACTTATATCATAAAAAAATCCATGCCTTAAAAACGAACCGCCGAAGAGAGTACAGTTTGTACTCTTTCGTTGAGGTAAATGTACGCTCATTCGAAATAAATGTGTGTGCTGTCGCTGCATTCGGAACTATTTTTTCAATTGTTTTGTGAGCATATCACAAATCTATAATTTTTACATCTATGATGACTAAAACATGTCTGTAATGTAAATTTATTCCCCAGGTGGCAGCACAGAACTGTCGCAAACGTAAACTGGACCAGATCACCTCGCTGGCGGACGAGGTTCGCACAGTGAGGGACCGCAAACTACGTGCTCAGAGAGACCGCGCTACTTTGTTGGCGCAGAGGCAACGAGCCAAAGAGAGATTCGCGGCTTTATACCGCCACGTTTTCCAGGTTAGTGAGTTGACTGATACAGAACGGAACATCGGTGGCTCAATTGTGTGCACTGTTTCCCTCCTACCGGGAGGGGTGAGGGTCAAATCCCGCCTCGTACCAATGAGTTTTCGAATTTTCGAAATTATATGCATGTTATCCGACGCTCTTACGGTGAAGGAAAACATCGTGAGGAAACCTGCGCACGCCTGCGAAGAGATTCAAAGGTTGTGCGTGAAGTCGGCCAATCCGCACTGGATCCAATCTCAATGCCAATTCTACAATTTACTTGAAATTACAACACTATAAATACCCACCCATGTGGTGTAATGGTTGAGACGTCGGCACTACACCAAGGGCTCTGGGTTCGATCCCCGGGCAGTACAGACATTTGTGTGCATGTCTGTTAGTATTGGTTTGGATGTTTTCTATGTATAATATAATAATAAATATTTAAGTATGTTTATATCCGTTGTTTAGTAGCCATCATCATCATCAGCTCATTAAACGTCCCCACCGAGGGGCCCGAGCCTACCCGTATAGGGTGATTAGGCCTTAGTCGTCCACGCGGGCCCAGTGCGGGTTGGACGTCTTCACACACAACCTTCGAATCTCTTCGCAGGCGTGCATGAAGGTTTCCTCACGATGTTTACCTTCACCGTAAGAGCGTCGGATAACGTACATATATTTTCGAAAATTCGAAAACACATTGGTACGTGTCGGGATTTGAACCTCAGCCCTCCCGGTAGGATGGCGACAGGTACAGGTATCCATATTACAGGCCAAATGCTTAATTTGGTACTAGATGGCGCTGCGTGTCTATGGATTTATTTATATATGTGGTTTTCATTCCAGAACTTACGCGACCCTGAAGGTAGAGCGCTGTCTTCGCCCAGTACTCCCTCCAGCAGGCGGCCGATGGGAACGTGGTGCTGGTGCCCAAGATGCCCCACCATCCAGGTGAGAAATCCTAAACTTATTTTGATGGAAACGCAAAGCAATCTTAACCTAAACCTATTTTATATTCATACTTTTACTAGACGGTAGACTCGATACTGAGTCGTCTAGGTAGGTACCACCGCAGTGACAGATATCGACCCGTGGAATACCAGTGTTATGCACTTCTGTGTTTCGGGATGAGGGCACTGTAGCTAGTGAAATTACCGGGTATAAGAGACCTAACATCTGTCGACTCGGGTGTTGGGCGCAGTGCGGCATTGATGGAGGATAATAACTGTCTATCAGTTGTTGGTCCCGTTCAATGCCGCTCTGTCATGGTCACGCGTATCACCCATTGATACTCAAAACTTCCAAGTACCAACGAATCGCAAACGTTGAAAAAAGAGGGAATAGGCATTTTATTTTCTTAATAGGTTTACTTTTGGTCTCAAGTCTCGAAGTAGCAAGTTTGTAATCATTATGATGATGAAACCAGCATTAACAACGAATCCATCACCTTCCAGATCATCCAATGAACCGCACATCCGACGATGATATGGACCATAAGCCGAAGAACTACGAGCAGTGACGTCACAATTTAGCACCGTGGTGAAGTGGATGCGATCACACAACTACCCGCCGTATTGATGCCGCTCGATATCCAAATTTGTAAAAGCAACGTATATAAGGCTGTCAAATCTCGTTACTTCATTTTGACCCATTTGGTGTAATTGTTGAGATGTCGGCTACTACACCAAGGGTTTTGGTTTCAATCCCAGGGCATTACAAACATTTGTGTGCATAAACATGTCTGTTTGTATTGGTCTGGGTGTTTCTATGTATAATATGTATTTATTTACAAAAAAGTACATAAGTATGTTTATTGTTTACTTTCCATATAGGCTAATGCTTAATGTGGGGCTAGATGGCGCTGTGTAAATGTCAGTGGATATATATTTGTATGTATATTTTTAACTGTCATAGAATATTTAACGCATTAATAACAAAACTCGGTTAAAAGTTGCGATATTTGTGGCACCATTATATGATCAAAGTAAAGTTTGACAGAGATATCTGGAGTAACGAGGTTTGCTAATCTACTATTAATAAAAAATACATTTGTCATTTTATCATATGACAGCTGTCACTTTCATAAATGACAAATGTCACTTTTATTAAATGACAAATTTCACTTTTATTAAATGACAAATGTCACTTTTATAAATGATAAATGTCATTTTCCTAAATGACAAATGTCACTTTTATAAATGATAAATGTCATTTTCCTAAATGACAAATGTCATTTTCATAAATGACAAATGTCACTTTCATAAATGATAAATGTCACTTTCATAAATGATAAATGTCACTTTCATAAATGATAAATGTCACTTTCATAAATGACAAATGTCACTTTTATTAAATGACAATTGTCACATTGGTACCAATTTCGAATCCGGTGGCGTTGTGCTGCCCGCTTATAATGTGGTTGTTGAAATTATAATTTTTATTGTAGATTGTAATTGAAATAATCATAAAATATAATTAACACTTGAAACAAAGGATTTAAGAACCTACTTAGACCGTGTTAATGTGACTTATTGACCCCAGTCTTGTAAATATGCTTTTAATTTCTGCTTTGGTGAGACATGCAGTGTATTTACTGGACACTGACTTAACATATGCACGTCACAAGTTAGCAACTGATCTGCTGCCTCTTACCGAGAATCCGCTGTCTCTTACAGCGGAATTACTGAGAGGCTACTGTCACTTACACCAGAGTTACATATTGGCTACATCTTAGCGTCAGATTTACGGATACATTTGTATCTCTTAAAATTACCGAGGAAAATTTGTCTCTTATAAGAATTACCGATACGCCACGGTCTCATTAGATTCAACATGACGCTACTTTCTCGTACCACAAAAAATACCGTATTGCCTCTTGTATAAGATTTTCCGTGCCGTTTAACTCAAAATATATTTTTTCAAATAAATCTTTAACAGATTATTTACTTTACTGTCGCTAGATAAATGTTAGTTGCTAACTTATTTAACATGTTAATAGAAATAATAAAAATAAGCTAATATTCTCCATGGTATAAAATTTATAGCTTACTTGTTCAAAGTGTTCTGGTAATATGGACGGGTGATGTACATAAACATATAAATGTATAAATATTAATATAGAGCGGCAAAAAATATTGGCATATATAGTACCTTTTAGTAAGAAAGTGTTTTAACTAAAGATGAGTAAAAAATTATTAATAATTTCAATGTAACTGTCAAGTGTGAAGATATAAAAGATTAAAATGCTGGTTTATTGAAATTCTTTAGTAAATATCTAATGTTTACTATTATTTTGTGTACATATGTACACAAGTACTTTATCAAACTGGAGATAAAATAGCTTTCGCACATTAATAAATACATTTATATTTCTCAGTTAAAACGCTTTTTTCATATTATAAATGTTTATGTTGTGAATTGCAAAACTTTGTTTTGTCTATAATTTAGAATTATAAATGTATGTGGAAAATACTGAATATACGTCGTCACTAAAATTGAAAAAAAATGTGATAAAAACAAAATATTCCATTTTTGATTAGTGTCTGAATAGTTTTTTCTTTTTGTGAAAATGTTATATGTTACCGTTAACCGCCTTGCACTAAAAAATGGTTCAAATTTAAAAATAACTTTATTTGCTCGTAAATGAAACTGGAATCCTTAAATAAAAAAGGGTTTTTAATGCCAGGTTAATTGAGACTTGCCGTGGTTAATCAGTAAACATGAACGCCAGAAATGACTGATCAAAAAAATAATAAAATTAAATAAAAAAAATATATAGTTATAGTTAAGATGTCAGTGACATCGCGAGGTTGCAATAAGTAATTTTTAATCTATATTAATAACACTTTTTGTAAAATACATTTTCTTTTTGTTTAATAAGGTTGTTTATTTATCTATGTTAATTATAAGTTGTTATCGAATTTCTTATACTTTCTAAGCTCTGTGAGATGTAATGTTTATTTGTATACGCAAAAAATAACACATTTTCGGATACCAAGTACAAAAGTAGAACGTCAGGTTTTATGATAAAGATTGTAATATTCCAACTTCAAATATATTTTCGAGTCCGTCTTATATGTCGATTATATATTTTTTTATAATTATCGACATTTAAGAAGCACTTCCCTATAATTGGAATCTCTATGGAGTTTTCAGTTTTAAGTGTTTATTTGTAAGTAGATGGAGTATATAGTGTAAGTAGTTCACGTTTTAAAAGATCAGTGGATATATTATTTTTCTTTTTTAAAACTGATTTTTAGATTCGGCTACCTTTAGGCTAAGTGGTAACTTAAGATTTGTAGCAGGGGATAGTTTTTTTTTATGGCAACAATTTGTGAAAAGGAAATTTTCGTTTTTGAAAATATTCACTCTGTCCGGTTTGAATGTGCAGAAAATAAAAATACATATATTTTAAGTTAATCTGTTCTCATTTCTTTTTCTGCATATTCGAAATCAAACTCAATATTTGTTTTTCTATTTAAAAACACTGCTTGTAAATGTAAGTATAAAATAATAAATAATATTTATAAATGTGGTGCATATGTTTTAAATATTACACGTAGAATCAGCTTTTTACGAAGATTAAACAAATAAATCCAACTTTCAGTGGTTTGTATTTATTATTGCTTGAGATGGACGCCCTATTTACTTACTATATTGGCATCGAAAGTCCACTGCTGGAAGTGGGAGCGCCTTGCTGAAAGTGGAGGGTTTTGCCCTAATCCCAACTAGTAGTAAAATTACCGTGTTTAAGAGACCAGACATCTGTTGTCACGGGCGCAGTGCGGCGTTGATGGGAATAACTGTATCAGTGTTGGTCTCGCATTCAATGCCGCTCTGTCACGGTCAGGCGTGATACGGCTTACCATCAGATGAACGTCCTGACTGTCATGTACACTTTGTAACATTACTAAGAAATATCAACCAACAATTTTTTTCTTCATATATATATACACATTTCAATGGTACCGGTACTAATAACTATTGTTATGAATCATAGGTGCTCTTTAATAAAACAGAGGCAACTACCACCAAAAACAACTATACACGATGTAATTAATAACTGAAAGCTAGTTAACCATTACAAATTAGGTGAACACTACAATCGTTAATGCCTATGCAATCCCTGAGTCAAGAGGACGTCTGCAGTAGTCAAGTGCCCGAGGGCCCCGGACCGCGCAGTCGCTTCCACATGGGCTCCCCACCCTAGCGTCCCTGTGAACCAGCAGCCATGTGGCAACAACGGGTGGTTTTTGCAAGGTCCAGGGTTCGGATACATGCAGTCAGTGTGTGTCAGGGAGTTTTATATTCGTAACACTATTGCTTCTTTCTACATACAGTTCTTAAATCTAAATTTCATTACAAGTATGTAACTTACTAGTATGCTTAAGGACATAGCGAAAGGTAATGGCTTCTTAACAAATTTCGAAGGTGTTTTTTTTATTTACTTTGTGCTTTTGATTATGATGACCCAGACCAATACAAACATACATGTGCATGCACACGAATGTTTGTACTGCACGGGGATCGAACCCAGAGCCCTCGTGTGTAACAGACTTCTCAACAATTACACTACAAAGATCGCCTGTTTTATTTCACCGTACATTGTTAAAGAGCCAAGCCGAGCAATCCTATTTAAACCAAATGGGGTCCTAATAAATTATGAAAGTCATTCGAAGACATTATCCAGGCAATTTGCGGCCAGTCGACAGATTAATCCATAATTTAAGTTAAATAAAAAAAACATCAATTTGTGATACAATTTTATTTATTAAACAAGTTACAAAAACATTAGAACTAAATTCCTTACAACTATAACTATAAAATAATTGCAAATGCGTTAAACAAATATTCATTCAATTCATAGTTTGTCAGTACTTACAATGTAAATGGAAAAGTATGGAAACCTTACAAAATATATTTTACTAGATTGATCTTTTTTCGACACTAAGCAAGAATAATGTGAGTCCTCTTGATAATAAGATGTGTCCCCTTTACTGTTGTTTACTAAAATACTGCTTAGGGTAAACAAAGTTGCTTTTTAAATTAACACATTGCATGAATAATATGCTCTAAAAGTAATAATTTCATGTATTTCTTCCTAATTGTCTCTTAATTTCAATCGATTACATTTTGTTCATTTGAATCATATACCGGTATTAGACATAAAACCGGTTTCTTGTTCTATATACACTAGGTGGTAGACTCGATACTGAGTCGTCTAGGTAGGCACTACCGCAGTGCCGGATATCGTCCCGTGAGATACCAGTATTTTGCACTTCTGTATTTGGGAAAGGGCACTACAGTTACTAGCTACAGCTAGTGAAATTACCGTATAAGAGACCTAACACTGTTGTCTCTGATGTCGGACGCAGTGCGACATTGATGGAAATAATAACTGTTTATCAGTTGTTGGTCAACCTTCAATGCCGCTCTGTGATGGTCAGGCGTATCACTTATCACAAGGTGAGCGCACTATCCACCCCATTCATTTATGCCATAAAGAAATAGAAAAAACCATTCATAATTTAACATCAGAGAGTACACATGATATATCAAATGTCATTCTAACTTGAGTCGTGAAAACCAAAGATCCACATTTACACAGCGCCATATAGCTCCAAATGAGCATTAGCATGTACAATGAGAACAATGAATAAACATACTTTTGTTTTTAATAGCGTCTTTATGCATAGAAACAGACAGACTAATACTGACATGTACACAAAGTTTGTACTTGACAACGATCGAACCAGGAATCTTCGCTGTAGTAGACTTTTCAACCAATCACCAAATTAATCGACTAACGGTAAATCATACACAGATATACAGTGTACATTAATATATATTTTTTGATACATTCAATGCTTTGCTTTTTGTGAGCCATAATTGAATTAACGAATTTTGACTTTGATGTCACACACATTTAAGCCAAAAACACAGGTTTCTCATTACTTTATTAACATATCAAAAAACTTAATGTTGGAATAACCTCGCAAAGACCTTAACAACAAATCAGGTGAAACATTTTAGATAAAGGCATATTTAGGAAATGGAAAAAGTTAAATAATACCATTTATAAACATAACAAAGATACAATTATACTTTATTGGAATTTCATAATTCATCATCAGCTCATTAAACGTCCCCACCGAGGGGCAGAGCCTACCCGTATAGGTTGATTAGGCCTTAGTCGTCCACGCGGGCCCAGTGCGGATTGGACGACTTCACACACAACCTTCGAATCTCTTCGCAGGCGTGCATGAAGGTTTCCTCACGATGTTTTCCTTCACCGTAAGGCGTCGGATAACGTACATATATTTTCGAAAATAAAACACATTGGTACGTGTCGGATTTGAACCTCAGCCCTCCCGGTAGAAGGCGACAGTCCACACCATGGAGCCACCGACGCTCTATTTACTTACTTATTAAATTATATTTAAGCTATTATTAAACTTAAAATCTAGTCTGGAATATAATTTTTGGAACAAAATAGAACCTTAAAACATTTAATAACTACCTATTAGCGTTCCTTCTAATTTAAATATTTTGTCATTTAAGGAAATCATGTCAAATTAACGTATATTTCTTTATATTGCTTATTATTTTGTTAGCCATATTTAATTTCTAATACTTAATATAAGATTAATATAATATATATGATATAAAATATGACAAATGTCGCTATGACATCTAATCATACATTTATATATTTTACGTAAAAAATAATGTATTAAAATTGTTGTATAAAAAATGCACTTAACTCAGAATACCATATAAATAATGGCGCTCCAGATCTTGCCCCATGCAATTGCGCTACTTCCTATCTACTACATTCATTTCTAAGGATTACATACTAGTTTCTTATAATCTTACATTATAATGCATTAAATAATTAAATCTATTGAAATCAACACAAATCCTAGGGAACACATATGCATAAAATAAACTCTCTTGAACTTCCTATTTTCACTTTACTTCCACTCACCACCTCCACACTACAAGTTACTTAAACTCACTTCCACCCACTTCTACTCGCTTCACACCTCTTTCACTCATCACACCCTTTTCACTCGCTTCACACCACTTTCCGCTCACTACAACCCACTTCCACTGACTTCTATCCACTTCCGCTCATTTCTACCCTCTTCCTCCGACTTCCCTTCCCTTCCTCTACTCAATGATTACCCGGCGTGATGTTGAGGTGCGGCCGGTGGCGGGAAGCACCTAACATGTTCTACGCCAGCGCGCTCGTCATCAGCGGAGATGTGTCGCGCTAGTACGCTGAATATCTGCGAGTTCAGCACTTGGAAGCGACGTATGCGGTCCACCATCTCTTTAGGGGCTGCAAAGGAGATATTATTTAGTATGTTATATACATTTGCATTTACTACGTACACTAGTCTGCCCCTAATCCCATGCGTTGTATTTCTCCACCCTACGGTTGCCTGGAAGGAATTGCCATGTGCAATAAGGCCCGTACCCATAATACAAGCTTCACGCTTAACTTGGGGTAGATGGCGCTGTGTGAATGTCAGTGAATATTTGGTGGTAGACTCTGTACTCAGTTGTCTAGGTAGGTACCACCGCAGCGCCAGATATCGCCCGTGAAACAGGAGTGTTATGCACTTTTGTGTTTCGGGATGAGGGCACTGTAGCTAGTGAAATTACCGGGTATAAGAGACCTAACATCTGTTGTCTCGGGTGTCGGCGCAGTGCGGCATTAATGGAGGATAATACTGTCTATCAGTTGTGTGGTCTCCTTCAATGCCACTCTGTCATGGTCAGGCGTACCACTTACCATCAGATGAGCGTCCCGACCGTCCTGTTCACTTTGTAACATAATAAAATTAATAAGGACTTTTTTTTTTACTAAACTTCCTATTTAAGGCCACTAAAACAAGCTGCTATATACTTACAATGCCTTTGACCAGCTCATCCTTGCCATCAACTCTCTGCACCCTGAGGATATGGTAGCAGAAGTCCAGGGCCTCGAACCTCCTGCTGGCCCAGGAGTGCGATGATGGTGCATCCGGCCCAGTTGAGACCTTCGCCGAACAGTTCCCTGGTGATGAAACATTATTATTTGACGACCAATTTGGTGTTGCGGTTGAGACGTCGACTGCAACACCAAGGGTTCCGGGGTCGATCCCCGGGCAGTAAAAACATTTGTGTGCATGATGTTTGTGTCTGTTTGTAATGGTTTGGGTGTTTTCTATGTATAATATGTATGTATTAACAAAAAAATATATAAGTATGTTTTCCGTTATTAAGTACCCGTTATACAAGGGGGGGATGGACGTATAATGAGCTATAATAATGACTTTTTAGGTCTGAGTCGTCTAGGTAGGTACCACCGCAGTGACAGATATCGTCCCGTGAAATACCAGTGTTTTCTTCTTTTGTATTTCGGGATGAGGGCACTATAGCTAGTCACATTACCGGGTATAAGAGACCTAACATCTGTCGTCTCGGGTGTCGGGCGCTGTGCGGCGTTGATGGGGAATAATAACTGTCTCAATTGTTGGTCTCCTCCGCCCCGTCATGGTCAGGCGTATCACTTACCATCAGGTGAGCGTCCTGACCGTCCTGTACACTTTGTAACATAAGAAAAAACCCTACTTTTATATTAAAATTAAACAATATATACTTACTCGACTGTAAACTGCGTGTCTCCAACTGGGATGCAGTATAGGAATTGCAAGGCAGACCACAACCTGTAAAAAGAAAGTATCATCATCAGCCTATAACATCCCACTGCAGGTCATAGGCCTTCCCGCACAGCATTGGAAAGGGCCGTTACCCACCACGCGCTTTTGTTATTAAACATTTTTTGTTATTGACATATGAAAACATTTTAAATATTTAAAAAAAATGTGGGAAACCACACATCCAAAATCAAAGGTCATTTATGTTACTTAGGATTTTTATGATGTCCGATTTCGATCTTTCGTGTGTTTACGGTTACGGCCAAAACTAAAGTTTTATTTCTATTATAGGTTCGGTTGTAGCCGACAAAAAAACGAAAATTCAATTTCATAACCGTAAAGACAGAAATATTGGTTTGTCTCTCTGCATTTTTTATATAAAAATAATAATAAATAATAGAAAAATCTGTTTTGGTTTTCCTGAACTGAAAAGACCGACATCTAATTTTAAGCATCACTTCTTATCATAATTGAATAAAAAATATAAATTTCTGTTTCGGTTTTTAATAGCCGAAAGTGCCGTTTCCGTTTTCATAACCGAAAAGATCGAAATCTCGATGTAAGCCTCTCTTCTTATCATAAATAAAAAATCAAAATTCTGTTTTATATAACCAAAAAAAAAAGTTAATTGGGTTTTCGTTTACCATGGCCAAAACGATCGAAATCTCACTTTTAGCATCGCTTCTTATCATACTCGAAAAAAAAACAGTTTTTAATAACCGAAAATTAAGTTTCGGTTTTCCATACCGAAACCAACCAAAATCTCACCATTGCCATCTCCTACCAAAATTGACAGTCAAAACCACAAAAATTAACTTTCGGTTATCCATACCCGAAAAACCCGAAGTTGGGTGCTCACCTATGAAACTCGGTGGTATCGTCGGCGTGTGTGGGCGGGTGGTGGGCGGCGGGCCACGCGGGCGGCGCCAGGCCGGCGCGCAGCCGCCGCAGCACCACGGCGAACAGGGACAGCCCGCAGCACAGCCGCTCGCGGGTCAGCAGCTCCCCTTCGCGGGACAGCTGGCTTTGCTGGCGCCGATAAACAAATAATCATCAGCTCAATAAACGTCCCCACCGAGGGGCACGACCACAGATTTCCCAATACAGGAGATGGGGCAAGCCGCGTTTAAAGTGCGACAACTGTAAGCTCAACGAGCATACACTGGCTACCAGTTTACGCTCTGTGAGACGAGTCAAGACGCACGAATATTAGAAGAAATTACCGTTTTTTTTCCAAAATGCCATCCTGTGCAATTGTAACATGCTCATCACAATGAATCAGTAAATTTGCCAAGAAATTAATAACTTTTCACAGGTAAGAACCGAAAGAAATTGCGACACTGGAACTGCCTATAAACTTGGCGGCTTGTCCAGTCTAATGTATATTCTGATGTCTGTGGGCACGACCCTATAGTATAGGCCTTAGTCGTCCACGCGGGCCCAGTGCGGACTAGCCAACTTCACGCACAACCTTAGCTTTGCTATAGAATAGAATAATGCTTTGGCCGATCATCATATAATAGACGCATGACTATTGAAATCGATAAATTTGTTATTATTTTATTTCATCTTAATTTTAAATTCAATTATTAATTATTATTTATAAATTGAATTATTTATTATTATTTATGAATTCAATTGTTAATCTTTATTCATTGAATTAATTGTTTATATTTATTCAATTGTATAATGTACTTATATATAAAAAAAACAGACAAAATAATGAAATTAAATTAAACTATGTACTTAATAACATCACTTACACCTTGAAAGGAAATTTGGAACTAGCAATAAACAACTGCTACTTATTGTTAAGACTTGTATACCACTGTTGCAAATTGAAGTAAATTATGAATGGTCGCTCATACGAGAGATGAATATATCGCAGTCCACGGTTAAACATAGGTCTCCCCCAGTGGCGTGCATATATGCAAACAAGCAGTGCATAAATCGCGAACAGGGACAGCCCACAGCACAGGCGCTCGCGGGTCAGCAGCTCCCCTTCGCGGGACAGCTGGCTTTGCTGGGGCCGATATTACATTACTTGCTAATACTTCTCTTGAATCTATCGCAGTCCACGCAGACAGTTGGACATAGGTCTCCACATGTGAAACGCCTAGGGCTCGCATTCGAATTATTCGATTTTTTATTTATTTATTTAATTTAATACAATAGTACATTTCAACATAGCCCCAGGGCTATGTTAAAGCTTACTATAGCTTCATTTGACATTCAAAAGTGTTCTATAAGGACTAAACTGAATAAACACTTTTCATTTCATTGAAGATTATATAAATGATAAAAACTCATGGACATGTTGATCTCCACGCCTGCCCCACCTTTGGTTTTTTTTTTCTTATCATCTATTTAAATGTGTATAATACTTAACCGCTTAATAGTACTTTTGTGGATTATTATATTTTTACCAATACTAATATGGTAAAAATTGTAAATATAATTGCTATATATATAATTATTCTGATTACAAATAATTCTGTATTAAACACAGATTATTTGAAAAGAGTAACTACTGAGTTTCTTGCTGGTTTCTTCTCAGTGGAAAACTACCTCCCGACCAGTGGTATCTTCATTTGACATTCATAAGTGTTCTGGACCTAAACTGATTAAACACTTTTAATATTTATTGGTTTCAGTGTATTTAAAAGTACAATATTGCAAATAAACAAAAGTGATCAATGAAACGACATGTAAAATAAGGTGCGCTTTTATGAAAATAAGGTTTGGTATTTTATTGCGATGGTGGAGAATACGAGTTATTGTTATATTTAGTACGTAAAAGATTCGTTTAAATTTTGACATCAACGCGTCATAGAATAAGAACAGCATCAAAAGCAGGACCACTACTATGACATTATGATTATGAAAAT
>PQWD01007304.1:0-21020 GCA_019425675.1 Leucinodes orbonalis | reverse complement strand
GTGCAATATAATGACAACCTCATCTTCCTGTGAAGTCAATCTGTTTCAAAGTTAAAAGTCATTCTTCAAAGGTCAGGTCAAAGCATTGACCAAAAAAAATCTATTACAGGTTTCAGGTCTCTTTTATTCGTGATAAAATTTTTGTTTTCTAGGTCACCTTGATTCATCCTAGACGTCGTTACGTTTGAGATCAAACAGGTCAATTTCAAAGGCTGACCTAATCAAAAAAAAATCTATACTAGTATCACATCACGTGATATAAAAAGGTGATTTTCTAAAATGAGAATCCGTCGCACTCAAACTTGTGAAGACGCGGGTTCGTGAAACACTTAGCTTTTGTTGCAGATATAACTCGGAAAGTTTGTTTGTAGAGACGGGAGGTCTCAATTTAATTTAAATTGTTGGATCCCACGAAAGTTGGATTGGTATTCGCTCGAATAAACTAAAACGGTCGGGGTGCGGTTAACAATAAACAAAACCCGAGAACGCTCTTTAGTAGCCGATATGCTGAGGAGTTTATTATTGGCATTGATTATAAAGTTATTCGAGGCGTACTCTTTATTTACAAATAGATGTCTTAAGTAATTCACCGCCACCGCTGTATATATGACTTATTATTTTATTACAGGAGATTATTAATTAGGATGCTTTAAGCAAAAAAACTCAACGAAGTTAATGTTAAGTGAACTTTGTGGCTGGCTAGCTAGTGGCATAAATGTATGAATTTTCAAAATATGGGTGTGAAATCAATACATAGCTTTGTCTTAAGTACGAGTACCTACAAAATTAAAAATACATACAAATGAACAACAATGAATACTGCATTTGTTGAACTAGAAAACAATTGTGCCGACCTCAGATCGATACTAGGATAGTAGAACGTCCAGGGAGACGTCTAAGCGTCCCCTCCTCATTGGCAATTCTTATTCAAATACGTCCGGGCGTAATCCTCACGACACGCACGCTATCTGCGTCCGTTTTTTCCTTATTTATCGCAGTCTCGCCGGGCCGGTCCATTTCTCTCTGTCATGCTTATCCGAGATCTGACGTCGGAGTGACGCTTCTTAGCGGCTTCTGGTCCCCTGGTACATGTGGGGTGATTTGTGTTTATTAAATGCCTTTTTAGTCCCTGCAGGTTTTGGCTAATTAGGCGTATTTTTTTGTTCTTTGTCAAGTTTAATGTAACTTGGTATAATTGTTCTTGAAACACATTGTGCTTAGACAAATTTTAGTTTTGGCGTAGATACCACATCTTGAATGCCCGCAATGATATATGTGCCTGGTGCAAGACCTAGTTAATCCACGTTATACTAGATAGATCTAAATCTGATAGTGGTTTTCACGAGCTACACATGAATGATTTAACGCGTGCACGAGTAAGGATGCCCTTGCTTTGAAGAGAGCAGTGAATCAAAAAGTTATTCATACTTTCCTCAGTGGTTACCCAACGAAGCATCTACACAACGTGCGCCTTTAACCAAATTCCGTAAGCGAATACCGCTTCGGTCGCATGTTTACGCTGAAATGGCTCGCGAGCGATAAACAACAACGAAATATCCTCTTTACCATAAATATTCGCGAAAATAAAAAGGTCGGATAGCCGGCCACGTGAGAGCCGGACCGATCCCGGATAGGATGCCAGAACATGGCATATATTTTACATGTTCAATAAAATATGTGGCGGGTATCGGCATCGGTCGAGGTTTGGCAATTATGAACGCGAAAGACATCTATATTGACAGTTATGTGGATACAATTTTATTGGATTTCACGAAAATATTATGAGGGTTTAATGCGGTTCGGGTTAAATAAAATAAATAAAAATTATTTATTTCAGATTTACATCCATAGAATGTTAGTACGTTAGCAACAATTTGTCTTAAAATAAGTTAGTATACAGTGTTAGTAAGTTACAAAAAAAATACACAAATTGACCTGTAACTGTTCTTATCCAATGGGTTTGGATGGGACAGTCAGGTCGGGCAATAATCGTCCTCAGAATGCCATTGCCGCTGGCCCTCATACGTCGCATCAAAGATGCAGCTTTCTTGCGCATGATCGCGTGAAAGCCGTCCACCCGAGCGTCCGCGAACATTCCCGAGGCGCTGCAGAATCGCGGCAGCCGCAACAGCATAATAACGTACAAAATATTGTGTATGACATCAAAAACAACCTATAACTCATATGTTATAAATATCTACTGACATTCACGCAGTGCCACCTAGTCCCAAACTAAGCATTTAGCCTGTAATATGGGTAGGAACTAAACATCGGATAAACATTCGTATTTTCATATTTTTTTTTGTAATAATAAACATAGAAAACACCCAGACCAATACAAACAGACATGTTCATGCTCACAAATATTTGTACTGCTCGGGGATCGAACCCGGAACCCTTGTACAGAGCTGTCATCTCAGCCAATTACCAATCACCAAAAGCCGATTTTTAAGTACTGACTAAAAGTATTACTTGAGGAAAAGACTCATCTCCACTTTTTTACTCTGGTATATAATATTACTTCGCCTTTTCTGGTACAAGATAAGATAAAAAAAACTTTATTGCACATAAGAAAAAATACATACAACACAACAAGTAACAACAAAAGACAAGTATAAAGTAGGCGACCTTATTGCTAAGGTAGCCATTTCTGCAGACCTTTCAACCACTACAAAACTGCTGACGTATCATTATAGTAATACTGTTTTAAGAGATAGCGGTAGCGCTCCTGTACTACATAAATAGTACAAACTATGTCAAAGTTATTCTTTAATAAAACGTAAAATCGTCGGTGGCACAATGGTGTGGACTGATGCCCTCCTACCGGGAGGGCTGAGGTTCAAATCACGCCACGTACCAATGTGTTTTCGAAATTATATGTACGTTATCCGACGCTCTTACGGTGAAGGGAAACATCGTAGGGAAACCTGCGCACGCCTACGAAGAGATTCAAAGGTTGTGTGTGTCTAACCCGCACTGGGCCCGCGTGGACGACTAAGACTTAATCACCCTATACGGGTAGGCTCGTGGCCCACGGTGGGGACGTATAAAGAGCTGATGATGAAAATGTAAAAGCTTTCACTCTGCGGAAAATCTGTCCCTTTGAAAGTTTTCAAGTGTAATCAAGTTTATCAAGTACCTGCGTTTGCGGCCGATATTCCCGAGGGATGAAGACTAATGATGCCCCATTAACACCATCTCGTTTTTTGTACGCGAGCCATATTTAAAATTTCTCCCAAATAGAAATGTTGTGTTCTTATCCTTTATGATTTACTGCGGTCTCGGCCTTGCCGCGTTTTAATAAAATTTAAAAGCCAATAAAGATTTGTATTCTGTACTTAATTTTATGTCTAGTATAAATTACGCTGGTTTAGCGTGTTTTATTTTCTGTGAAAATTTGTTTTGCAAAGTTCATTTGCTTCGCCTTTGAGTATGCTTGGATCTTAATATCTATGCAACGGATTTTTAATGCTGAATTTTAAAATGGTGTGTTTTCTATAGGAATTACACGCTTAATAACGTAGAGAAATAAGTATAATTTCAGGTGTTATAAACCCTTTGGACGCCTGGAATCCACACACAATAGAAAAACTATTGTTTTTGACGCCTTTAGGTCATTGTCATTGGCGTTCAAAGGGTTTTGCGCTTAGACCGCAAAAAGTGCAAAAGTAGGCTGAGCGATACGAAACAGATTAAAATAATTGACAAAAGTATTGTACACCTGAAAAAGATATACAATGCCTATATATCTACCGCTTACCTATGGGAGATAATTAAACCTCATCAGCTTGTAACGGCCCACTGCAGGGCACAAGCCTTCCCGCACAGCATAGCCGTGGAGAGATTAGGCTGTAAGTAACTCATCACGCGGGCTCAATGCGGGTGCTAACGACCACCATCATGAGATTGTAAGGGGGACCGATGGCTTAACGTGCCCTCCAAAGCACGGAATCATCTTTCTTTTCGGACAATCAGGTGATTCAGCCTGCATTTGTCCTAATGAAAGTTGGAAAAATCGCACAAAGTGATGTTTCCGCGTGGGATCTGATCCACAACCTCTGGGTCACGCAGCCGAATGATATGCCCACTTGAACACGGAGACAGGTACCGTTTAAATTGAATCCCTTACTTTTCACGAAAAATATTGTCTTACAAGTATTCACAAAGTAGTGTAACACCGTCAAACGTCTATATACACGTGTATAAAGACGCTCTGTAGATTTTTACTATAAACATTGCACCAGCACGAAGCCAAGGCGAGTCGTTAGTTTTGTGATATTATCACACCTGTCTCGTATGCAACCTAATATTAATCGGATAATATAGAAAAATAAACTCGGATATTTGATAAAGTAAGAGCGGGAACTCAATATTTATCTGAACGTCTTGGTAGGCAACACAAAGAAACAATGCATCGCGAAATTAATTAAAAACGACGCTGGAATGATTCAATTCCGAGCACCGGCGACGACGCTGGGATAATATTTTCCCTGGCTCGGATATTCGAAACGAGACTGCGGGAAATCTTTCCAAGACGGCGTCGGAGAATATCATTTCGAGTTTCGCTGGGCGTTATACTCGTAATGCTTGCTAACTCGGTCGGGTTATACTCGTGCTTTGCTCAAATGTATTTTTCCTATTTTACGTATTCAAAATTGCCTTTAATTTCTTGTCAGGTAAAGCCGTGAATGCTATTTGTAGCCAACAGCAGTGATCATATCATTATTATCAGCTCATTAAATGTTCCCACTTAGGGGCACGAGCCTACCCGTATAGGGGTACACACACACACAACCTTTGAATCTCTTCGCAGGCGTGCATGAGGGTTTCCTCACGATATTTTCCTTCACCGAAGAGCGTCGGATAACGTACATATAATTTTGAAACTTCGAAAACACATGGTACTTGGCGGGATTTGAATCTCAGCCCTCCCGGTAGGAGGGCAAGAGTCCACACCATTGAGCCACCGACGCTGTATTTGTAATACTTTATTGAATGATCATATGAAGTATTACAATTTCTATACAGTTTATTTGTTTTCGAGCAATTGCTAGTAATTACCTACATAATAAACATTTCAAAAAGTTCTATGAAATATCTGTTTAATAAGACGACCTATCTGGTGTTTGAGACGTCGGCTATTACACCAAGGGTTCCGGATTCGATTCCCGGACATTTGTTTCCTCGAACATTTCTGTTTGTTTGTATTGGGGTGGTGGTTTTTATGTATTATATATATATATATAATATATATATATATATATATATATATATATATATATATAATATATATGAGCATGTTTATCTTTTTTAGTACCCATATTGCAGGCTATATGCTTAGTTTGGGGCTAGGTTAGGTTAGGTTTGTTTTGAATGTCAGTGGATATTTATTTATTCAAAATTGAACCATAAACTCACGTAGCTGATAAGGCTTTCACTTTCAACGTAAGAAACGTTCAATATCAAACAGAACATTCGATGAATATAGCTGTGATAAGTCAACATATAGGACACCAAGTAACTGTAAATATAAATAACTGAAGTGAGAAGAAACGTTTGCATGGTTCTCGATTAGTATTCATAGATGGCGGTAAAGGAGGGAGGGGGGATAAATGAGAGTCTTGAACTCGTGCCAACACTGACGAGTTGTGACTCTTTCTTGATTCTTACTTCGAATGCGACCCTGAATGTTAACTGAATTTACTCTTTTCAGTTGAGTGTGTTTAAATAATAATAGTTTATTCGTCACCATAACGTAATATTTTAAAGAATACAATTTTCATTGGAGCGTCGGTGGCGTCTCCGTCTTTTGGAAATTCTATGTGCGTTTGTCTGACGCTCTTACGGTGAAGGATAACATCGTGACGAAACCTGCGTACACCTGTGAAGAGATTGAAAGGTTATGGAATCCTTCGTCTTGCCGGGTAGCAGTGCGTAAATGATGTAATTGGAAATTTGGAAGAACATTTATAAAATATTAATTACTTCCTACATAAGCATCTCAGATAAATAATAAATAAATAAATAAATATCCACTGACATTCACACAGCGCCATCTAGCCCCAAGATAAGCGTGAAGCCTGTATTATGGGTACTAAACAACGGATAAATATACTTATATACATTTTTTTGTAAATACATACATATTATACATAGAAAACACCCAGACTATTACAAACAGACATGTTCATGCACACAAATGTTTGTACTGCCGGGGATCGAACCCGGAACCCTTGGTGTTGCAGCCGACCTCTCAACCGTAACACCAAATGGGTCGTCAATAAACTAATTAGACGCACAATCTCACTCAATACATGTCACAATACATGTATGCTCTTGATTTTGTACCCTTTTAGCCATTGGTTAAGATCATTTTTTATGAATAATTTCATGTCATAAATATAACAATAAGTCAACGCATGTGTCAAGTGCACAGATTTCCCAATACAAGAGATGGGGCGAGCCGCGTTTAAAATGCGACAAATGTAAGCCCAACGGGCATACACTGGATGCCAATTCACGCTCTGTGACAGCCGAGTCAAGACGCACGAATATTAGAAGAAATTACCGTTTTTTTTTTTTTCAAAATGCATCCTGTGCAATTATATGCCATCATCGCAATGAATCAGTAAATTTACCAAGTAATAGAATAACTTTTCACAGGTAAGACCGAAAATAAATTGTGACACTGGGACTGCCTATAAACTTGGCGGCTCGTCCAGTCTAATTGTATATTCGGATGTCTGCGGTCAAGCGGCTCGGACATTGTTTGGTTGATATTTCATCGTGATTGTGCACCTAGTTAGTTAGTTAATTGTTTATCTAAGGTCTTCATGTATTGTATGGAGTCTCGTGTCTTAAATATTCCATCTTCATATATTCATCATCAGCTCATTTAGCGTCCCCACTGAGTGGCACGAGCCTACCCGTATAGGGTGATTAGGCCTTAGTCGTCCACGCGGGCCCAGTGCGTATTGGACGACTTCACACTCAACCTTTGAGTCTCTTCGCAGGCGTGCATGATGGTTTCCTCACGATGTTTTCCTTCGCCGTAAGAGCATCCGATAACGTACATATAATTTCGAAAATTCGAAAACACATTGGTACGTGGCGGGATTTGAACCTCAGCCCTCCCGGTAGGAGGGCAACAGTCCACACCATTGAGCAACCGACGCTCGAATTATTTATTTTAACTCATATAGTCATTATAAATTATTAGAGTACGTTAAAATTTACTTAGTGCTTTTCACGTTAAATCCCGTGGGATTATCCGCAGGCTTATGCGCTGTGGTGCTCGATTAAATTATTAATACAATTTTATTTAACTATTTACAACATACGTAATGGTTAACTGAAACAAATGTTAGTCATTGTGATTTCATCCCCTTTTTGTATTTTCCATATGGATTATAGAATCATATCTTTGGTTTCACATTAATTCATTATTTGGCATAGAATTTGGAGACCTAATATAACACAATTAAGAAAGAAAGAAAAATTTAATAATTTTTGCCAAATTTATAATTAACACAAATACAAAAAACTATATAAAAACATTAAAAACACTCACTACAAGATATTACCACTGTGCTACGATTTCCAAAATAATTTCACTTTATTGCTACTCTGGTTATGGTCAGGCGTATCACTTACCATAAAGTGAGCGTTTTGACCGTCCGTAAATATCTGTATTTTGTTATTTCTTACCAATGTTTGTGTTTGTTTCAGGCGGTGGTGCTGCCCCCCCTGGCGCGGTGGCCGTACGAGAACGGGTTCACGTTCACTACCTGGTTCAGGCTAGACCCCATCAACTCGGTTAACATAGAACGGGAGAAGCCCTATCTATACTGGTAAGATGGTGACTCTATTCAAAACAAGATTCTATTGGCTATTTTTAAAATAAGAACCTACTCGTGATTTAAAGAACACCTCCCAAATATGAGAGAATTCTATTGTTACAAAAACAAAAATTTTAACCCAAAAATTTTGTAAAACACTGCTATTGATCAATAATATATATTACAGTAAAAAAATTATGACTGAAAAAATAATACTAATTTTCAATTAAATATAGGGTGAGGCGGGTCCAAGCGCGATTTGGAGGCGGCTCCCGCGTGCTGTATAGATTAGTCCAAACTATAATAAATTATCGAATTGCTTAATGCAATGCAAATAATTATTTTGTAAACTTCTATGATTAATAAATATGGTATTGGGTGCCCATAAAAATTTCAATAATATGAGTGCAATAAAATTCGAATCGATGCCAATTCACCCTGGTATAGGTATTAAAATTGTATTTAATAAAAGGGCTCAAGGTTGCTCACCGTGCTATATCCACATAACCCACAGTATCAGTAGCTTGCAGCAATGATGTAAAAAGTATGGATTCGTGAAATGCTCACAAAACAATCGAAAAAAGTGTTCCGAATGCAGTGACATATGTGTGCACATACACATATTTTACCCTGAACAAAAGAGCAAACTGTCTCTCTTCGGCGGTTCGTTTTTGAGGCACGGGTGGTGTATCTACCTTTATATATACGGAATATCATTGACTTGCAGTAGCAGTGGGCAACGCGCATAGTGAAATAGAACAGATAACTCTCTAACAGCAGTGACTGGAGGAGCTGATTCCTCCCTACTTAAAGTATAAGGTTTAAAGTTATCCCGTTAAAGTATATAGAAGATCTATTTCGTATAATGGTTGAGAAGTCGACTACTACACCAAGGGTTCCGGGTTCGATCCTCGGGCAGTACAAACATATTGTGTACATGAACATGTCTGTTTGTATTGGTCTGGATGTTAAACTCATTCCCCTGTTTTGTCGATCGTCATAAAAAGCGCAAACCTTACATACTATTACATTAAACTAGACTATGTGTGTGTAAAATTTGTATTCTTCTTTGACGGGCTTATGTTTTACTTAAGAATGTTTCCCTACCCATAAATATAAGTAAACCCTTAAGCATTCGAAGCTACTACGTACATCCAATAGTGAATCTTTATTCACCTATATCGTAAAGGTAAATAAATAACAAGCATTGATTTCCCGGCTCGCCGGTAAACGAAGCGCGGTAATATGAAAAATCGGTCCGGGTAACCAACCGGCAACACTCGACGCCCACTTGGAGTGGATGGAAAGTTATCCATTCCGGCTCGTGCGTGCTACTGTCTGGACTCACGTGTTTGGGATCCTTGTAACCAGACATTTTGCTACACACGGACATTTGACTTTTTTAACCAGTTGACTGCCAGATACGTTTTTACACGTTACCTGCCCCACCACGCAACGGAGCGTTTGAACAATAATTTTACTATTGTTATATTTTGTAATAGCGACCGCAATGCTTCGCATAGGCGCAATGATGATATTCATAATAGGCACTCTCCCGCCTGCCCAGTTGGCCAGTACATTCAAACGCTACGTACCGCAATTTGAAATTGAAAATATTCATTTAAATCATATGCTGTGAAGGGCCATATATATCTATATTGAATCAACAATTTATTAAAGGTATTTAATTGGATAAGGATTAATGCTGTATTGGTTAAAATCGCTTCGAAAATTTGCCATTATTGTTGTAGAAAGTAAATAACAAAAAAAAAAATATCGCGGAGTTTTCTGTAGACCTTTTCAATGTGTAATTTGAATTTGAAATAAGAAATATATAGGTATTTTGATCTTCGAAAACAAGACGCGCAGATATTGTTGTAATAACAACTGAAATCACAAAATGCCTTCATCCGTTCAAATTTCAGGCATCAAAACGTAATGTTATTCGATTTCCGCACACACAACGTAGTATTTGCAACGCAAAATCGAAATGTAATCATTCATCAATTTGCGCAAAATAATGTCTAATTCCATTCATTCCATGGGAATTGAAGCCGACCGTTTTATCAATTATGGGCTGGGTTCGATAATTAACAAATTTTATGCTCTGTTATGGTACATAGTTTTGATGGAGGGAATAATTCGATGAGTGATGTACACTTGCAAAATTAATAAAGTGTTGTTTAATCAGTGCTGATTATCGTTTTGGTTGAGTAAACCAAGTTTACGATAACCTTTGGGTAAACACACTATACTTACCTACCTTAATAAGTCGTGGATAATGGTTTGGGTGTCACAATAAACGAAACTTACTTTTAGTATAGGGACAAATTGTAATGCTGTTTATTATCTCAAATAAATAAAAAAAAAAAGCTTATTGTAATTGATACTATAATCTATTAAATTTAAGGTCCCTGTGAGAAAGTAAAGTTAATTTACAGTTGTTCTTCAACATTAGCAACGAAAGAAAGAAACCAAGACGATCTAGTGCTCATTCGGAAGTGCGCAGAGCCGTGTTCGTTGTTTAGCAAAATGCATTATGTTGCAATTATAGTGTGTGGTAGAAAACAGAAATTGAAACTGAAAATACTTTATATTTTTAAGTAATTCTTCAACTGGATGTTAATCATCCTTAAACTGATATTTGTAATTATTCATTTATTTCTTTTATTTTGTTGTTAACATCATAATCTTTAAGACAATCTTTAAGACAGAAACACTGCAATTGCACAGGAATGTTTTCAAAATTTATTCCTCTTAATAGTTTGTAATTATTGATCTATACCAAAGATAGTAATTAAATGCAGATACAAATGAAATAAATAAAACGAAATGCTAACACAAAAAAAGAGAACGAAAATAAAACTATTACAGCGAGAGCAATCCGGAAAAGTCACCGTAGTGTGGTGACACTAGCTATTCGATGTGTCGAATCACTAGTGCGCGCTTCGATTTCCGACTCGCCGTGCCCAAATGGATTGTTGTGGGCACATTAGCAAATTGGAACGTGCGTATCCGCAGATATCGCGGACGGTTTTAATTCATTTCGCAGATTTTAATCTTTGCTTTTAACTCGTAGAGTTGGCTTTTTTGCACCGACATCAATCCCGGCAAATGTATTGCTTTAATAATGCGACGGGCTTTTCATGTCGGGTCTTTGTCCATGTGGATGGCTAGGGTTTATTAATAAAACTAATTAATAAAGTTCATTGATAGGAGGTTTTATGATAATACTAAATGTGTGTGTTGGTATAATAAAACTCGTATTTGTATTAAAGAAAAGTTATTAATATAAAACATTTTTCGTTGTTTTGTTCCCATAGTTGTAAATTATCGTGACGCTGAGTATGATTGAGGGTGTTTATTTATTTCAATACGACTACTTTTAACTTTCTGCATGCATTTCTGGTTAAGAAGGAGAGGGGCCTTGGGCCTGTCACTCTTTCTGTCCGAATGTCCTATAGACTATGTCGGTCACTGTAGTTGGCCTACAGAAATCTTCATCTCGATATGTAGCGTAGGAAAACTATACATCCCTCTCCTTCATAGAGAGCGTATTCTTATATAAGGCCGCAACGCATCCCTTGACCTCAGCTGTTGCAAATGTTTATGGGCGGCGGTAACACTTTCCATCAGGTGAACCGCATGCTCGTTTGCCTCTCTATGTTATATAAAAAAAAACGTTGAGCAACCTTGAACCTATTTACAATTTTCCATGTTATAAGTGAATGGGACGGTCAGCTCGCTCACCTGTGGTAAGTAAAAAGCCTGACCATGACAGAAACAGTGTTGGAGGAAATCAATTACAGTAGGACATATTGAGCGACTACGTATCGATTCTGTACAAATACTTTAATTTGTAGAATTATAAATGTTAAACTTAATAGGGGTTTCTAATATGAATCCTTATTTGCAGCTTCGACGAGCAAGGGCGTAGGTACACAGCGCTTCGTGGGCAACTGTCTCGTACTTACGTCTGAAGGTCCGAGGAAGGGCTTCCAGCATTGCGTCAAATACGAGTTCCAGCCGAGGCGGTGAGTAACAATTGAATTTTAATTTTTCTCATTTATTTATGTTTTAAGATATTTATTTCTCAAAAGATTACAGTACAGAGAAGATACAAATTATCTTCATGCAATTAAATAGCGTAACACAAGACGCGAGAGCACAATAACTACCCGCCAATCGTAAACATTACTAGTATTATCACTGTTACGTTGGACTATACTCAGCGGCAGAACGAGTTAGGTCGCACCACAGATTTCCCAATACAGGAGATGGGGCAAGCGCGTTTTAAGTGCGACAAATGTAAGCTCAACGAGCATACACTGGCTGCCAGTTTACGCTCTGTGAGACGAGTCAAGACGCACGATATTAGAAGAACCGTTTTTTTCCAAAATGCCATCCTGTGCAATTGTAACATGCCATCATCGCAATGAATCAGTAAATTTGCCAAGTAATAGAATAACTTTTCACAGGTAAGAACGGAAAAGAAATTGCGACACTGGGACTGCCTATAAACTTGGCGGCTTGTCCAGTCTAATTGTTTATTCGGATGTCTGTGGTCAAGACAGATGTAGTGTTAAAGAAAATTAATAACCGTAGTTAATCATTATTTTCCATCAACACTGCCCTGCTTCCTACAACTGAGACGACAGATTTTAGGTCTCTTAAACCCGGCAATTTTACTAGCTACAGTGCCCTCATCTCCGAACAGAAGTGCAAACACTCCTATTACGGGACGATATGAATAATTGAAAAACTCTTTCTGCGAGCAGGGGTACGCGATCGCGTGGTGTACATATACAACGATGGACAAAGCGAGATCAAAGTGTCTGGTGAACGGGCAGCTCGCTTCAGTACTGAGATGGCGTGGTCGTTTCTACGACGATGTGAGTATACGTGTATTTTTCTGTATGTATCATCGGAAACAGCGGCCTCCTTGAGATTTATTTCTCTAGTACATCGTTTCCTTTTATTTAACCCGTTGGATCGCTAGGAATCCAGACACATAGCTATACTTACTCAATAGAATATCTATAGTTTTTGACAATTTTAGCTGTCTCCGGGGGTCCAAGGGGTTAAAGGAAATAGTTGGGACTAACGACTATCGCAATGGTCCGTCATCAGATGGGTAACCGGAAATTATTACAACGGATTCTACGTACTTCTAAAAAGCTTTTTTAGAAATGAATCAGCTACTATCTTGTAATTGTATCCTGATTGGGCGTGTTGGGTTGCTGCTCAACCTTCTCGTGTGGGAAGGCCTGTGCCCTGCAGTGGGACGATATAGGCTGATTGGTATAGAATACGTGACCGTCACTTAATCAAAGGATGATTGTTTTTGAATAGTAACATATTGATAAGTAATCTTAAATATTTATTCAGTAAGAAAGTTACATTCTATTTGATTTTTCCATGGGTGTTTTAATAATACGATTTCGTCTAAGAAATGAGTATCATTCATCATAACTCTCTTTTGCTTTATATTATGTTCTTTATGATACACCTCTATGCATTTCTTATGAGGTACTTTGTAAGCTGTTCGTGTTACTCCTTAATCTGTAGCCGAGTACCAAGCGCTCATAACTCGATGAGAGCTTAGCATAATATATTTCGTTATCTGCTCGGTACATGCCTGTTCCGACTTGTGACGTCACGAACGTGTCGTTATATAGGAATTTATAGCAAGTAACGCGATGCAAATTTCGGAGGTCGTACGCGGAACTCATGGTAATGATAAAGGGCCTGAACCGTACCTGACTCATTTTGTACGGTCGTGAGTTTAGAAGAAATTACGCCCTGTATGAGGTTAAGGTGCGTCCATATTTGTGACGTTTAACCAACGTGACCGTATCAAGGATACGTGATTGTGCTGAATAAAATGTGAACGTCTTCTGTTGTGTATAATTTAAAGGAGAATAAGAAAATGGTGTTTACTGTAGAAATCTGTTATGGTATGAATATCTATATAACATGTTATGGTGTGTAGGTAAACATAAAGGTAATTTCTTACTTCTCTGTACCACAACCTGTATCTCAGTAGAATAATATTTTGACTTTTGAATGTTATCTGGAAGGCATCTGTAGTATAAATAAATAATAAATATTCAATGACATTCACACAACGCCATCTAGCTCTAAGTTATGCTTGTAGTATGGGTACTCTAAACAACGTTTGTAAATGCATACATTATACATATAAAACACCGAGACCAATGCAAACTGACAAATGCACACAAATCTTTGTACTGCCCGGGTATCGAACCCGGAGCCTTGGTTATCGCCGACGTCGCAACCATTACACTTAATGGTTTTTAATCCTCCTTTTTACACCTTCACCTTTTGCAATCACTAATCAATCTGCTGATGTCTTGGTAACATTTCTGGTTAGAATATGTTCGCATTCAAGCTGACATTTAATTATCCAATAATTTAATTGCCTGTCTCCCTTTATACCCGAAATAGAACTTTACCAAAAGCATAACTACACGGAATATAATGGATAGTAATCATTATAGCAAAGATGTGGATTTCCAGGGGAACTATATTCGGAGATAAAAGGGACTTCCTATAAAATTGGTGGGAGTAGTATTTGAGCTTCAAATACTGACACAGACGAGTTATTGTATATGGACTCCCTGAAACATATTTTAAATATTCGTGGATACATTTTGAATGGAATCGATCCGCGAGCGGAAACCTAAAAGAAAAACTTTAAAATAAATACAAGAGACTTTACGTGTAACTTCTCGTCTAAATTTTTAATTGAACCGAATTTCGCAAAATATTTTCATCGTGAAATTCCACAAAGCATTTTTCCGACGCGGTTCGTACTCACTTTGAATATTCACAGACGTGACGTGATCACGCATAGTTTCAGCTCAAAGCTGTGCTGCGACTAAAAATGTTTGATAACCATGGTACAATTATTTTTACATAATAATATTATTGTCTATGCTTTTACATATTGTAAATATGATGGTTTAAAAGATTCCCTTCGCACTTCTTAATATTTATTCCTTAAAGTTCAAAGAGCGTCGGTGGCTCAATGGTGTGGACTGTCGCCCTCTACCGGGAGGGCTGAGGTTCAAATCCCGCCACTTACCAAGGTGTTTTCGAATTTTCGAAAAATATATGTACGTTATCCGGCGCTCTTGCGGTGAAGGAAACCTGCGCACGCCTGCGAAGAGATTCAAAGGTTGTGTGTGAAGTCGTCCAACCCGCACTGGGCCCGCGTGGACGACTAAGGCCTAATCACCCTATACGGGTAGGCTCGTGCCCCTCGGTGGGGACGTTTAATGCGCTGATGACGATTCCCAAAAGTTTGTAATTCTACTTATAGGATGAATTTTCATTGTATTCATCGTGTTTCCGCCCACCAATGCGCTTACGACTCTACAACTTTCCTCCCCTCGGAGCGGTTGTCCATAATAATATAAGAAAATTACTCCCTAATCTTAAACTATGTAAAATAAAAAATCTTTTGCTGGAATAGGTATCAATTTATTTTAGGTATACATATTACAAAACTTGCTGAATTTACCACTTCAGAAGTTCAAATCAAAATTTAAAAAAAACCTTGGTAAAGTTATTGATACATAATTACTTAGCTGACCCATTTGGCTTAGCTTACTTATGACGACCCATTTGGTGTTGAGGTTGAGAGGTCGGCTGCAACACCAAGGGTTCCGGGTTCGATCCCCGGGCAGTACAAACATTTGTGCGCATGAACATGTCTGTTTGTAATGGTCTGGGTGTTTCTATGTATAACATGTATGTATTTACAAAAAAATGTATATAAGTATATTTATCCGTTGTTTAGTACCCATAATACAGGCTTCACGCTTAACTTGGGACTAGATGGCGCTGTGTGAATGTCTGTGGATATTTATTATTTATTATTAGCTATTTTTTCCACAATTTGCTCACATTAAATGAATCGTCAACAAGATAAATAAAAAAGCATGCAATTAGTTTTATAAAATCCATAAGTACTTGTTAATGTTATACAGTTAAAAAAGTCTCCACACGAATCGTTGTTTCTTCACAAAACTTCAGTCAATGAAGTCTTCACATGGAGTAGTCTCTAAATGTGTCTAAGTGAGGAAATTCCCTTTTGTTTTCCCCCTCTTTGGCCGACTTGTATAATTTCTACACGGTCACTCTGACATAGTTCGTCGTGGGCTGAGCAAGTTTCAAGGGCTTCTGAAGTCTGAAGCGGTTATCGGCGAAACTCTTCGCCTTTATTACTTTGTTTCCTTTTTGATTCAGGTCAATAGTCATATATAATTTCTTATATATTGAATTGGTTTTTTGTAATGGAAGAGTACTAAGAAAGGAATCGTGTTTAATTGTTTTATAATTGGTTAATACGATTGCAAAACTTCAGTTTAAGTTAACCTTAATATTTACGTAGCAAATAATATAACAATACGTGTATATAAATTAGTACTTTGTCAAGGGCTTCTTGGTTCAAATTAATTGATTGCTCAACTGATCTAGTTTTTTCGATTTGTCAATCCAACTTCTATTCATACATTTACTATGGCATTCGAACACGATGGCGTGGCAGTGTTAGATTTATCAACTGAAGTACTTTGTTTTGGTACCTTGTTTGTAATTCAAGGATACTGTGGATAATCATAACGATAGTTTCAAGTATGTAAGCTATTACGATTTATTTTTATATTTTATTTTAATGAATACAGTTCTATTCAATTTGAAGTATAAGTTGTTTCTAATATTGATAGGCCGCAAATTATACCCACCGATATCCGGTTTCAAACCTTTCATGGTCAAAGGGAACTTCCATGATTTCTTTACTGGCTTAAATATCTATATGTGGTTCAGTACGTATATTTAAAGGTCATTAAGCTGAATAATGCGCCCTGAATAAACATGTTTTCCGTGGTTCGCTCTCGCTCGTAATGGGTCCGAATGCGTCGGTTAATTTTGAATTAGGGGCTGTTTTCGAGTCGTTTTCGCCTCTGGGTAACCGTTAAAAGTGTGCGTTTATATTTTTAATGTACATAGGATGGTGAGTGCAAAGTTAGGTTTAGCTGGGGGAATATATTGCGATGTGGATTACGGGCTTGTATATTTTGGCCAAGACTAAGTCTCTAGGTTATAAAAGTTACCGACATAGCCCGGAAATTGTGAAGTAGCACTGCACAGGACACATAGTGCGAAGAACTGATGGCCGATGGGACTAAAAGTGATTTAGTCGACCAGGATATAATCCTGGTCGACTAAATCAAACAATTTTTTTGATTCGACCAGGATTTTTTAACAATGTTTAGAAATTTGTGGTGCCAATCATAGTTTTATTTCAATTTTAGTGACGATCATGAAATTTAAATTAAAGCGTAGGTTTGAACCAGAGTATCTGATGAAAAGGCCGAAAGGCGGGTCGGGTTCCCGGGCAGTACATTCATTGTGTGCATGAACATGTTTGTATTGGTCTGGGTGTTTTCATGTACCCCAGTATAAAAAGGAAGGAGCGGCAGGAGGGCCCAACATTCCCTTTCCCATATTTCCTTTAAGGTTTCAGTTCTGGTACCAACTTTTGTGATATTCTAAAGCTACTGTTTGTTGCAGCCATTCGACAAATGCTACATCGGGCGACGGCGGAGCTGGACGAGGAGCGGGTGTTCTGCGGGCAGATGGCGGCCATATACCTGTTCGGGGAGGCGCTCACCACACACAGATATGCGCCATGCACCGCCTCGGCCCCGGATATAAGGTGAGATTGCTCCGTTTCAGATGATATCCCTTTAAAAATAACAAGTAGCAAATTTTTATGAAGTCTCATTTATAGATATAATCATTGAGAAATAGCTTATATAAGGCCCGTATTCGGGACTCAACGTTGTTCTTTACTTAAGTTGAGTTAGAAGGGATGGCGCTCTTTATCGTATAGAGCGCTATGCATTTCTAACTCTATTCAAGTAAAGGTTAACGCTTGAGTCTCGTTCTAAAATACGGGCCTAAAGTAGGGTTGCCAACCGTACTCTAAAATAGAGTATTGTCCTCTATATCATGTGGTCGTACTCTATAATCTATAACACTAATAAAGTACGCTAAAATACTCTTTTTTTACAAAATGTTTAGAGCACGTCCGTAATAATACGCAAAAACCTTAATCAGAATTAAAAAGTCCACTATTTACAAAAATGGTTTGATTTTAGTAATGATAACTGGCTGTATTCACTAAATACAATATCTTTAAAGACTACTGTTGAATTTAATCATTTAGAACAAATTATAGAAGGAAAACTTAATTTAAAAAGACTAAACATAGACATGGATAATTTATATTCAGAAGTATCAATTTTAAAATTGCTCGAAGCCGAATTGTTTAATAACGCAGACTTTATACAAAATGCACCGCTGAAAATGGCAATATATTTTTAAAAAATGTCCTCAAGAATTTGATTGTTTAAAAAAAATTATTAGCTATATACTCTCTGTTCCCGCACTCCAGCATTTACAGAAAGAGTCTTTTCGGTCATGAATGTAAAGTGGCGAGAAGAGAGAAACAAAGCAAATCAAAAATGTAATGTATGTAATAAAAAATGTGTGTAAAAAATGTAATCAAAAATGAGCTCTTGATATACACTCGCGTGCAAGTAAATCGACTCAAGCCTCAAGTGCGCATAAAAAGTGATATAACTAAAAAATGACTTATTTTACCTCTATATAATGTTTTACATAATTAAAGCCTAGTAATTAGGCTTTCAAATGGTAGCATAATATCAGTAATTTAAATAAACACTTGTACTTAGAATGCAACTGAACGCAACCTCCCGTAAACTGCTCTGCGCTCTATTCACAACTTGCGCGACACAACCCCCTATAAAACCCCCTGTAATCGTTTTTTTCTTATCAGTCGCTCATTAGACGTTGACCTGAACACATCTCTGCAAATTAAAGCCGTCATTTGAAGAAAATTATGGATACAACACCTGAAGAAGCCGCTCAAGTCGTTGCCCTGTTGCAAGAAGGGTTGAACCAGCGAGAAGTCGCTCGTCGTTTGAATATGAGTCAGTCCGCTGTCTCGAGAGTATACAGAAGGTTTCAAGAGACTGGTGCCTTCACTCGGAGGCCTAATACCAGCCGACGCCGGTGCACCTCGGAGCGTGACGACCGGTTTTTGGTCTCGACCTCTCTCCGAAATCGACACCTTACCGGCGTAGATGTGCAGCAGGAGCTACGTCAAGTTCGCGGGGTGACTGTCAGTCAGTGGACAGTTAGAAGAAGGTTGAAAGAAGCTAACCTTACTCCGAAAAGACCCGCTACAGGCCCGAAGTTGACCACAGCTCATCGTCAAGCACGCCTTCACTTTGCTCGAGAACATTTGGATTGGAGCATAGAGCAATGGCAGTCAGTCCTGTTCACAGATGAGACGAGGATGTGTCTCCATGGCAGCGACAGGAGAGGTCGGGTATACCGTCGTCCCGGTGAACGGTTTTCACAGTGCTGCTTTGTGGAAACCGTTGCATATGGTGGCGGATCTTGCATGATGTGGGCTGGAATTTCCTTAGAAGGCAAAACGGACCTTGTTTTCGTTCCTGGGGGAGGCCGGGGAGGAGGTCTGACCAGTGATCGTTACATTGAAAATGTTCTACTGGATCAAGTTGTCCCTTATCAAGGCTTTATTGGGGAAAATTTCATCTTGATGCATGACAATGCCCGATGTCACACTGCTCGGGCCACACGTGATTTCCTGAACGAAGTTGGAATTCACACTATGCATTGGCCAGCGCTCAGCCCCGATTTAAATGCCCATTGAGCACATATGGGACGAGCTCAAAAGGAAAGTTAGAGCGAGGAATCCAGCTCCGACAAACATCAATGAGCTCAAGACTGCGTTGGTAGAAGAGTGGGGTCGAATACCACAATCATCCATTAAAAAGTTGATAAGGTCGATGAAGAATCGCATGAGAGCAGTGATCAGAGCTAGAGGAGGGAATACCAAATATTGACACGAATATTTTTTTTATCTTACGCACATTTTGTTTCATTTAAACACAATAACCCCATACTGTGAAATTGTAAGAATTTTCAACATTTTTTACATTATCATTAGCATTAACCTTTTTTACTAAACTACTGAATCGATTTTCATGCAACTTACACCATTTTAAAGCTCAATTACTAGGCTTTAATTATGTAAAACATTATATAGAGGTATAATAAGGCATTTTTTAGTTATATCACTTGTTATGCGTACTTGAGGCTTGAGTCGATTTACTTGCACGCGAGTATATATAAATTTAGAGTTAGAATGTTTAGAGTCATTCAATACCTTTAAAAATAATGAAAATTTGTTATGTGCCGCAAAGTACTAAAAATACCTTTTTAAAAGATAAAAATAAATGATACTCTTTTTATAAGTGCATACTCTTTTTTACCTCCTTTAAAATCAGATATACTTTATTTCTGCTAAAAAAAAGTTGGCAACCCTAGCCTAAAGTGACTTACTCAAAATTCTTATTATATCAGATATGACTGATCGTGAAAGCCTAATATTAAAGGCTTTAAGAAACAATTTCAACCATGAAACCTAAAGCGAACGTTTTAGGATTGATTAAGAAAATAATGTCCAACAAGTTGCATTTGTTTACTAAATGGACACAGTAAAAGCATCTAAAACTTAGGATAATTTAAAGAGATTTTATATTAGATTTTTAAATCGTGTAGTTCTTTAAATTCCTTACTTGAATCTTTAGTCAATTCTAGCTGTCATGACAGAACTTTGCAAGTTGGTTAATAAGTGAATATTGGATTGACCATTGATGTTTTACTAACACACCGATTTGTATTTTGTTTCTTGCTAACCAAATGGACACAGAGTCAGTTCCGATTCGACAACGAATGCAACATCAGTTTGCCGGAAAACCACAAAAGGTGAGCGAGGTTCCCGCTCCCAAGCTTGACAGCGAACCCGATCCCGATGTCCCTTCCCTCGATCCCGAACCCTTTGAACCCGCTGAGCTCGCTTCGCGTGAAGATACCAGGCCGGCAGAAACCGAGGGAGCATGCGTAGTTGTGAAGGACGACGCCACACCGCGCGGTCGCCGATTGGCTGACGAGCGCGCGAAGTGGCCGCGCGCACGCGTCCCTCCTCGTAGACGTTGAAGCATGCAGCGTGTAAGCATGCCGCGCCGCCGCTCTTAT
>PQWD01007303.1:0-23223 GCA_019425675.1 Leucinodes orbonalis | reverse complement strand
TTATCTCGAGCTCGTCATCTGTAAACGTGTCCCGAGTCGGTTTCGTTGGTGCGGTGCGACGTAGTGCTCTATTCCCGTATTCTGGTGATTAGGTGTGCGTTAGTTCGTTTGCTCTCTACGCAGCGGCCCATTGGCGTGTGCGACGACTTTCATGTGGCTAGCGTAATGTTCACAATGGCTTCTCTGTTGCATTTTGGCTCTCCGGTCGTATTGTTTCTTTCAGTTTCAGTTGTGTGGGCTTAGCTTTGTGTCTGCCGTTCACGCTTATTGTACTGTCTCCTTTTACGAGTCCATTTGTACAACCGTCGTGATTAACGGAGTTTGCTAATATATTGTGCGAGGAACATTGGGATAAATTTACATTCTGTTGTATTACCGGGCCGGGAGGGAATATCACAGCCTTGCGTTGCTCCGATTAGGAGTGCGTAGATGTCCACTCCGATTGTAGCGGTTCAACGCCTGCATCGGCTTCTTGGCGTTTCCGGGTTCATAACTTACGTTGGTGGGTTGGAATGAGGAGAAATGCCGTGGCAATGTGGCTTGTGCGAAATAGCTTTGGTAGTGGTGGTGGTGTTTGAAATAAAGATAAACAGTCTTGCTCGACAAGCAAAATTTGTTTTCTCGAGCATCGTTTGGTCGATTTTTGTGCCCTCGTATTATCGGCGGTGTTCTGAGTGGTGTGGTCTATTTTTGCTTAATGCCTACTGAAAGGCAGGTATTTAGATGCATTGATAAGGAGGTCTGATTGCAGTACTGCTAATTCCGTTGAACAGCAAATACCTACCTATGTGAAATCTTTTCTCTTCACGGTTTGTGTTCGTTGGTTCGTCATTGTTCGCTTTTAGTGTATACGCTTTTCTGGTATCTCGTTCAGTTTCTTTTTTTTTTCGTTTGGCGTTTGTCCGCGTTCGGTGTTTTTGTTGTTTTTTTTTTTTTTGTTTGTGGTCGTTATTTCTCCCAGTGAATTATTCCCCGCAATTTAAAAGGGCTTGCTCTGGGCGCCGCTTCTGGGATCTCTTATTCAATGGTGCGGATCCGCTGAGTTTTTTATTATTGTCGTTTTTTGCATTTGCACGTCACTTTGTATTTTTATTTTTTGCCTAATATTGTTATTTGTAAGTGCTCCACGATCGCCCTGTCCGATATAGTTCGCGATGATGTGAGCTCGTATTGTCTTCTTTTTCTAATTGATGTGATGCCTGTGTAATTTTGTCTATGACGGTTCTTTGTCCTTATCTGTTCTTTGTTTATTTCTATTGCGTCTCATATCAAAATTATATTGAACATTGGTTCTGCTGTGGTGTGGTCTTATGGGTTTTGTTTATAAAATTCGTTGCGTTCGCCCGCAGTCTTGGAGGTGGGTCGTGATGAGTTCATGTGGGCTTTGAGGATTTTGTTGTCTGGTTTGGGGGTTTAGCTTGGTTGCTCTGCGTCCCGCGGTTTGGGGCGTGTTGGGCTCGCGACCTGTTGACGCTGCTGTGGGTTTCGGCCGTGTGGCCGGGCGGCGGTGCCGGGTTTCTGGGGCTTCGGAGTGTCGCTGGCGAGTCCGTGAGTGTGTGTCGTGCCTGTTCGGCTCGGCGGCGGGTGTTGCCTCGTTTCCTGCCTGTTGTATAGGTGGTTCCTCGGCTTCCTGTCGCGGGTTTGGGCTCTTGCCCTGCCCGAGCTGGGTTCGGTGCCTTGTGTTACTGGGCTGTGTCCTTGTTTTGCGCGTCGGCTGTTTCGCCTTATGCCCTGGTCGAGCTCGTTCAGGTGGGCGCTACTGTTCACCCTCTTGCACTGCAGGCTCTCCATCTTTCGTGGTTATCATTTCGGTTTTCTCCGGCATCTACTGCCGCGGACTATGGTGCTCGGCTGGTCTTCACACACGCACTGAGTTTCATCGTCATCGTAGTCATTTTTTCTTTCGCTGTTTCTCCATGCACTACACTCTTCTCTGTCTTGCACTACCCCACTTGTCTACATCCCGTGTATCACATCCTTACTATGCACCTTACGTACTGGTGTTTCTGGGGGCCGTCTATCTACCCACATCGACACGACATGCTTTTGTCCTCTGGTTTGTCGTGTACTAGCATCGCCACACCCGAGCCCGACGACACACCACGATCATCATTCGCTCGCGTTTTTTGCGGTTGCCCTTTTGCCTCTGTTTTTTTCCCTTCCCTCTGTTTCACACACACATTGTGCTTTTTGTCGAACGCTCGTCACACACAGTCCGTCCGCGTGGTTGCGGTCTTGTTGTGTTTTTTTGCTTCTTCCTGGTCCCGTTTGCACTTGTTAGGCATATTTCTTTATGGCTTTGTCTGCACAGAGCCATCAGTGCACTACATTTGTTGGTGATCTTTCTTTCTTGGGAGGCGCAGAGTTACTAACGACTATCTATCTTTTCTGCAGTGTTCTGCCCATGCTCATGCACGGTCTCGCTAGACGCACTATCTCCTTGTTGTCCGTTTTACGTGTGTAGGGTTCATGTGGAGAGGAGCAGGTTTGAGCTGTTATCGGCTGTGCTTATTTTGGGTCTGTCTACTGGTCTCGTTTTTTCGCTGTGTTTTCGGAGTTGTATGATGGAGTTTCTTGTGGGGTTCTTTATCTCAGATATAATAGTTTATCTTCTCTGTGATAAGCCGGTTTTGTAGATTACCTTGCGCCGTGACGTGTATTTGCGTTGGAAATACTCTTGCTGCATTTATTCGTACTAATGTACTTTGTCTTGGGGTCGAGTTTCCTCCGTGAATGGTTATGTTGGCTATGGTAGTGTCTTCGGAATGCATAGATATTTTAGATGTATTAGGTTTATTTCCGGTTTTTTTTGTGTAGTGTTTCTCTGATTACTAATTGATAATGATGTTGTCAATGTAACATTGGGTATGTCGTCTTATGTTGTAGTGCATTAGTATAAGGAATATTATCGGCGTGGAGTTATTAGATTTTTTCGCCGTTGCGCGGTTAGTGTTAATTCGCGTACTCTGTTTGAGGGCGTTTCGTTGTTGTCTTGTGCCTTGTACATGTATTTAAGTTCTTGCGATTGCGGATATTATTTTGCCAGCCATGGATGCACTTACACTATGCACCGTTGATGATTGTTATGCATGGTTGCGAGCGTCCGTGCTAGGTTTGAGTTGGTCTCTTTATATAATTGAGAAATACAATAGATAGAATCAAACATTTTTTTTGTCCTTAGTGCCATTATATTGTTTCGTTATAATTATGGGATCTGACGCGTAACGCGGGTTAACTCGCTTATTGTTGTATCTTTGGTTTTATTATTCCGCTGTGAGTCGTTACTCGGGTTTGGCTCGTGTTCCTTCTGGTTTGCTGTCCTTCTCTGTGGTTGCTGTTGACTTCGTGCTGCGTTTCTGGTCATTAAATCCGTTGATGCTTTCTTTTTTGAATCTCCGAGTGTGGGATAGTATCGAGGTTCTCGAATAATAAGACGTCTTGTTCTCCTGTGACATTTTTGGTGCTTTGGAGTGGTCGTGTCTCATAAAAATAGACCGTGGCTTGATGGTGTAAAGTCTTGGCTCTGCCGTATTATCCTATTCTTAAGTTTCGCTGTACTGTCTTGGAGTTGGTGCGTGTGGCCTTCCGCCATAGTGGCTATTTCTCTCAGTCACGAATATCCTGGGGTTCATCTTTTTCTTGTTGGGGTCTGTTAGTGCTTTAGTGGTGATTGCCGCATTCTGGCGGGGTTGTTGGGAGGGGCGGTTGGAGTTTCGCTGGCGGGTTTCGGCTGGAATCATTTTCATGGCGGCAATTGGCTGTAGTACCATCGGTGCTGGGTTTCTTTGGCTCTGTGTGCTTTTTGGGCCGGTATGTCAAAGTCTGGATGACTGGGGTCCCCAGCATGGAGGGTCTCAGTTTCCGGGCGTGAAAGTATGCTTTATCCCACCTTTCTGAGGGTTTCGTTGGGAGTTTTCTGCTCGTTGTTGTATCTAGAGTTTCTCGGTGTGGGATCGACGGTTTGGGTTCTTCGTTGGGTTGTTAGTTGGGGGGCTTTCGTGGGTATTTTGCTGCCCATGTTTCCTCCGCTTTCAATTTGTTTGTCTGCGTTCTTTTTCCCCGTGGTTTTCCGCTTACGTGTGGTTTTGCATGTGCAGCCAGATGATTGTGTTTTGGCATTGTAGTATTGTTGTTTTTTTTTGTGTGGGCTAAGCTATTTGTGAGCGTGTGGCTGATTTCTGTCGAGTTTTTTGATGATGTGTGGCGATTCGAGGTTTTATGTTTTTGTTGTGCTGAGTGCGTGTTGGCCTGGGATTGGCATTGGGGTTTTCGTGAAATGAAGAGATGTCATTGCGTACATTTGGCTGTTCGTAAGTATTCCATGCTGCGTGCTTGATTCATTGTACGTTGTTTGTGAGGCAAAGATGCGTAAACTGGTATGCACATGTATTGCTCGTTGACTTCCATGTGTGCGCCATTCTTTTATATAACGGCTGGGTGGTTCTTGCGCCTATGTTCTGCTTGTTTGGAGTTGTTTGGTCGGATATATGTTCTGTTGGTATGTGCTGGTTTGTAGGCATCGTAGTTAGCTCTGAGTAGTTTATTTTTAAAGGGCGGTCTATATATTTCTCATGGCGTTTTGTAGTCGGGCTGTTAAACTTTCATTCTGGATATCTTAGGCTTGTGTGCTGTGGGTCTTATAGCCGACTTATCTCATTAGTATTCTAATACAGCCAAAGTTAGTTGTCCCTCTTCTCTGCACTTTCCCTATTCGCGCTGATCCAATGTAAGGGTTCTATTATTCTGAAACCAGTGTGCGTTTCGGTGGCCTTTTAGGTACTTTGTAGTCCTGTGACGTTGTCTTAGGAGTGTGCATTCGTCTTCTGAGCTGGCGGAGGGTGGTCTCACTCTTTTTTGTCTTTTAATGTTCTTTTTTATGTTATAGATGTTATTACCGTAAGACAATTTTTATGTGTTTGGTTCTCAGGGCTTTAGCGGATATCATTTTTTTCTTTTGAGGGTGGTTTTGTATGTTCTTACTGTTTGATAGACTTCATATTGGCTTAGCTCTTGTCTCTAAGTGCAATGGAGTGCTGGATGAGGCAGACAACGGTGAGACTTGGGGATGTATTTCTTGGTGTTCGATAACACTTTTGTGTTGAAGCGCTGGTAGTTGTCCATGTTAATGTAAATCGCTACGATCATTCGGTTGTTGAGGATTGTACGGTGATATTCTCATTCCTATATTCGAAAATATTCTTGGATGTTTGTATGTATCTTCTGATTTTCGCATAGGTGAGTTTTATATTGTCGGCGTTCCAGGTAGGTCGTGTACTTTGTATTCCTGCTGCAGTCTTTGTAGTTCTTCATTCCTTAGCTTATGTTCAGTTGGCTGTTTGTTTGTTGTTCTCTGTGTCCGCTTTGCTTAGTGTCTATTTTCATGAGTTCGTATGTTTCTGTTCTTCATGTTTATTGTTAAATCGTTGCTGCTCCCGGCTGTTATTTCGGTGGCTGGCTACGTTAGGCCGCTTTTTCCTGGTCTGGCGTTGTTGATCAGGGGGTGGGTATGTATGTGTTGTCGTGAGTCGGTCCTATTTTTTCAGTGGTTGTTGGGGGTTTTTGCTTTGGTGTTTGGCTTGTTTTGTCTGGCGGTGTCCAGGTTTTGGTGCGGATTGAGAGCTGACTGGTTCGGAGCATCACTATCTCTCTGGATTGGGTGGGATAGCGTTGCCTGTTTGTGCAGTTGGCGTGCGGTTGCATGTTCGCTGGTTTGGTCAATCGTGTCCTCTGGTCTAGGTGCGGATTTGGCGTTTGGTTGGGGTTTTTCTGGCGGACTTGGTTTTTTGGTGTCGTGTTTGAGGGTAGGTGGGTCTTGTTCGATTTGTGAGAGACCGCGATATCTATGTGTGGTGTTTATTTTTCGAAAGTATTCGGAATATATGCATTGTAAGCGTTTTTGGTTTAGGGCGTGGGATTATGTTTTTGATCGGTTCCTTATGCTCCTTTCTGGTCGTAGGTAAGGTGAACATGTCCTATTTTATTTTGTTTTTAGCATTGATGCCCTATTTCTCGGCAGTTTGGGTTCCTTTCGGTGACGCACTCTATCCGTTCCTATTTCTGCGCTTTAAAGTTTTCTTTTATAGATAGCGTCCGTCGTTTCGGTTTGTTGTTACGGGGTGGGCGTTAGTTTGTTGGATGCAGGTCGTAGTTTGCTTCTTTGTGCTTTTGTAATGCTGGATCAGGACGGGGTCGATTTCAAGCAGTTGATTGCAGTTTGGCTTGACTCGGTATTCATTCCTATGGTGTTGTTATATGGTTATACGTTCTTGGGCCTATTGGTTGTTTTTTACCGGTAATGGTTATATTCGAGTTACTTTAGTTGTAGTCTTTTGCTGCGGGGAACCTTTATCATGGAGTTGTTTTCTTGTGATTGGGTTGAGATGGCGTGTCGGTTTTGACTGTATGTTGGGAATGTTTATTTTTGTTGGCTACTGGACTAAGTGTTTTCTTAGTTATATTTCAGATACAGTTCTTTTTCGTTCACCAATTTGTCGTTCGGTGTTTGTCGCGTACTTCGAGCGTGTTTGGAGTTATGATATTTCTATGCTGCATACTGGTTGTGCTTTGGAGTCCTGCCCCTCTTTTGGTCTTGCATCTCGTTCTTGTATTTGGTTCGTTTTTTATTTCCTGCCGGCGTATGCCACCTTCACGGTATGTGATCCTTACACTGCCCTTCGGACTCTTATTTAGGTTTTCTTTTTCCCCTACTTGTGATAACTGCTTTTTGGGGCGCAGTTTGATGGATCGGCTCTTTTGATTGGTTTTCTATTGTTTTTAGTACCTGCTTATCTTTTTTCTCGACGTCTATTTTTTTTGCGTTAGTGTCTCGTCGTTAAATATTGTTCTTTTTCTTCATGGTGCGGAACTTATTTTTTTCGTAGTCTATCTGAGATTGTTAAGGGCGTTTATCTTCGTTTCGTGTCTCATTCGGTGTTTAAGAGAAGTTTGTTACTGGTAAGCACAACATCATCATGTGCCGTCAATGGTTTTTTTCCTTAGAGAGTTAATGGTTTATCCAGTATTGTCTGTTTTTCGCATTGATATGAATATATATGACGTTTGTTTATTACTTATTTCATCATCTCAGCAAAAAAATACAACCTCTGTTTCTCTTTTCTTCGGCTATTGTTGCGGAGCGTCTTTGGATTGATTGTTTTGGAAGATCGGGGCGGAGTACTGAAAAGAGTATTTGATTGAATGATTGAGTTTCATGTTTGTCTCTTAATAAGCTATCTGATGTTGAGTAGTTGAGTATTTATGCTCGTGCTTGAGAGGTAAATTTAAATTGACGAGGTCGAGCTTACATGGGTCAAAGAATCGCCTCGCTTGGAATGAAGGTATTGTGTGTGCTTGGTATGTGTGTGGAAGTTTCTGACTCATTTTTGGCATATGTTTTGATTGTGAGAGGGGCTTTTCGTCGACGTTGTTAATGATTTGATGGTGTTGCATGTGTTTTCGGGGTGTGGTGCGCCCGGGCACTTGTTGTTTGCTTTTTATATATTTTTAGCGAGTGAAATATAAATAGGGAAGAGTTTAGCACCTTTGTTCTTTGTGTTTGTTTGACGTGCATCTTTCGTTGATTCTTGCGTGTGTCGCGGTGTTTTAGTTTCTGTTGTTAAGCTGAGAGGGTTGGCGGTCTTGCGTATTCATGGTTATTCAGAGTTTCTATTTTGTGTTCTTTTAGATTGGAGTTTTTTGGCTTGTATCTGAGAGTGGTATGGCATGTTTCGTTCCGTCAAACTGTAGTCATTTGTATCTAGTGGGAAACTCGGATATCCTCATTTAATTACTCTTGGACAATGAGGGCCGATCTGAATAAGAGCTTCTTTTTCGTTAGTTTTCTTTTGAGACTTCGTGTTTTCCTTGTTTGTTCCGATTGTATAAGAGAGTGGGCGTGCGTAATTTAGCATTTCGTAGATACGGTTGGGATTTTCGTCTTTACATCGGAGTCCTTTCTTGTTCGTTCGTAATGTATGAGTGTTTTTCTGTGTTTCGCTCTACCGGTGGATTCGTTCTGCGGGGTACGAGTGGTGTTTCGTGAGTCTATGGTCTATTTATGTCGGTGAGGTATTAGATCCGGGATTTCTTGAGGTTCGTGTGTCGGTTGTTCTAAGAGACGTCGTGAGTGTCGTTTCAACGTTTGTATTTTTTTATTAAAATGATGTAGTTTTTATATTGTCTTCTGTTTGTAGAGTACTAGTAATCCGGTATAGAAGTGCTGGTTTCGGCTTGTTGTAATCTGTATTACTTCGTTTTTGTGGTAGTTCTGCTTTCTCGCTGGATTTTGTTGCGAGACTATCTACGAATCTTTTTGTGGCGATCTGAGTTCTCGTTCTGGCGTTTCTGCTGGACTATTGGCTTCGGGTGCTGCTAGCTTCTTTTGTTTTAGTATAAGTTGTATCGGATTTCTCATGAATGGCGAGCAGTGTATCATACTTCTCCTTTTTGTTTTTTCTGTGTTTTTGTTGTGTTGTTTTGGTTTGTTCGGTGTGAGGCATGTCGTTGATTGTTATAATAAGAAATCGTGTTTAGTGGGTTGGGTTCATCGTGGAAGGGAGATATTGTTGTTACACTTTTTTATGCGTTTTGTTGGTCGGGGGTGGTTGTTCATGATAATTTTCGGTTGTGCCTTCCGGTGTGTTTTTGTGTTTGTTTTGTTTGTTTCTTTTTTGTGGTTTCTCCTTTTGTTGTCGTTTTGTCTTGATTATTAATCGTATTTATTATAAAGTCAATCAAATTCCTAATATCTTAACTACTCTACTAATATCACGGATAAAATAAATACTCTCGGTGCTATAAACACTAAAAGAGCCCTCTTCTCTTGTTTTTAAGCAACTCTGGTCGGAATTGATACGAAATAGTTCCGTTTATTGTCGCTAGCATGGCAATACTGTAATTTGGAAAATGGGTTAGTCTAAAGCGAGATGCAACGGGCTTTTTAATTTAAAAGCTCACTCTTTTTTGAGTTTGTAACATTGCTTAGGCTTTTGTAGTTGATATATTGCTTATAGAGGGTTGAAGAGAGTTTATGAAATTAAGATCGTTATTGCGTTTGTTTAGTTGTGTTGGGTGCTTTGATTCCTTACTGTTCAGATTGATTGTACTCGTCTGTGAAAGTTTATGTAGTTTGTATTATTATCTATGTTTTTGCGTGGTGTCGGGGAGTCGGTTCTTCCTAGGATGTCTTGCTATAGTTGTTGTGTTTTGTTTTCTACGGTTGGGGATATCATGGGAATTGAATTAGAGTTAATTTTTTATCTATTCCCGGTTTAGATGCCTTGCTCGACATTTGATTAGCGAGTTTCTCTTAATGCAGATGTAAACTGGATAAGTTCCCGTCATAGTGATCCCTTCTGTCCTGCCGCACTGATGTTGCTAGCTGCTTTTTAGCTCTCTCTCGCTCACTTGTATCAGTAATTGTTGTATATTCTGTATTGGTTGCTGAGTTGATAGGAGGGTGAATATAACATGCATCTTAGCCACTGCATTAGAGGGCTCATGGGCCGATGACCGTGCTTCGGGTGTATGTACTGTTGTCTTTTGGCTGAGGGCAGAGCCGGAGGCTCTGTGTCGGAGTGTTCGGGGGTGTGGGGATGTTTGTATGTGTTTAGCGTCCAGGAGCGCTGGGCAGTTTGCGGATTGGACGACTTCAGCACTCACCTAACCTCGAGGCTCTTGCGCGGTCGTGTCAGTCGGTGAGAGGTTTATCTTCTCGTTAATGTCTTGATGTGTTTTTTTGTCTGCCTGTTCTTATCGCGAGATGAGCGTTCGCGGGTGTCTACATTTCGTCTACATTCTTATTATTTTTGGTTTGCGGAAAAGTTTCGATAATATTCCATCTATTTGGTGTACGTGTGGGTAGTTTATTGTAATCTCAGCCTCTCCGGTAGGAAATGGCGATCAAGATCTCACACGCTTTTTGGTTGGTTTCTGATTTTGCGTGTTGAGTTTGGTTCCATTCTGGGTCCGACGGTCGAGTTGGAGGAAATATGAGGATGTTCTAGTATGGTTGGTTGTTTATTTTTGTTGACTCGGGATGTGCTATTATTTCATCTAATCATGTTATTATTTTGCATAAGGCTAGGTGTGTTTGTCTATGTTTATAACTTCTGGCTATATAAGCTTTATGAGTTTTCTATGAGTCTGTTGCTCTACAAAGGCGGAGTTACTTGTGTGCGCTGATCGTTTCATTGAGGCTTGCGATCTGCTGAAGACATTCTCTTGTAAATTCGTCTTAGCTTTCGGTATGTATTAGATATAGATCTCCATTTTCTTGATGTCTATCTAATCTTTTGGCTTATATTACGCCACGTTTTGTTTTTGGTGTTCGTAGTAAGTCGTTCGGTTTTCGTGTATTACGTTTTGTGATCTGCTCGGGTTCTATCCGGCGGTAGAAGGCAGGCCCGGTCGGATCACTGGTCTAATATCTTGCGGCACCTAGGGGGGGACTGGGGGCTGCGCTTTCCTTCTTTTTGGATGTCTTTTGTTTCTACTTTTGTAAGGTCGTCTCTACTTAGCCCGCTGTTCGCAAACATGTTGTTCTTGTGTACGACTGATATCTTATCTCTATTGTCTATAATTCGTTTTGTCATATGTTTCATTTCCCTCTTTGACACGTATCGGCATTAGTTTCTTATATGTTCGCTTTTCTATCTGTTCATGTCGGTCCTTCTTCTTGGATGGCTTGTTCGAGTTCCTGTCCTTTGACATTCTTCGGTTGTTGATATTGTTGGCTTCGGGTCCCGGTTTCGTAGTGCGTCTTCTCTTCTATTCCGTGTTTCTGTTTTCATATGCTGCTTTGTTCCTGCCGACTACATTTTAATTTAATATTTGTATTGGGGTTATTTTGTGCTGACTGTCTTTATTTTTTTTTTTTCTTGTCTCTAGTGCGGCAAACTCCAAGGAGTTCAGGTTTATATATCAAGACACTTTTCAAGCTTTTTCTGTGAGGTTGTTTGTGCGTTAGATGTGGTCTATCATGTTGTTAAACGATCACGTTTGTTTTGTGTGCTTCAAACTGGGGCGTAAGAGCATATGTCGAGTCATTTGTTTATAAGATACACTTAATTCCCCCTCTGCTTGGTCGATCCATTTTATTTTGCGTTTCTCCTAGGTGAACGGTTTGCATTTTTTATAAAGTCGGGACGTCGCCGCCGGGTGGCTCTTGGGGTCGATTCAAACGGCGGTCAGCTTGGCTCAAAGCGTGCTGTTATGCGCACGCGGTGTCGCTGGGGTTGTGTCGCTCTGCCTACGTAGGCTGTGGCGCTGTCGTCTGTGGTTCCACCCCTTCTGATTCAATTATCCGAGGTGGTTCTTTTTTTCCCACGATTCTCGAGTGTAGTTGATTGTGATGCGAAGCTCAACTCCGGGGTGTTATGATTGAGGGAAGAACTCTGCATTATCCTTGATTACTTTGTCGTTTGTTTTGCGTGTATCATAGAGTGCGACTATCATTTGATAGGATTTTAATTGACTTGCATCGGTCTTTTCGGAATAGGTTGTTTACAATGTGTGACCGAAATGAAATGAGAGAGATGTTTAGTTCCGTTTAGCTGTTCGGTGGTTGTCAAGAGAATTATCTTGTAGGACTATGTCAAATATCTATGGAACTCATCGTCGCCGGTCTTTGTTTCTTTGAGGTCTTGGTTTTTTGTCTACTCGTGTAGCAGATGGGTAAAGCTCATGTGAGTTTAAGAATCCTCGATGTTAGGCTTTTTGTGTGTACTTCTTTTTTTCAAAGTAGAAATAGTGTCTGTTTGGAACTTCCAGATTTCTCTCTTCGCTTCTCGGTTTTGTAACTTCTAAAGTAAGTCATGGGCGTACTGGGCGATCTTATTAACTAGCTGAGCTGATCGTATTTGTTATATTCAATTTTGTATTCTGTCATTCTTATCTGTGCTTTGTTTAGGCCGTATACATTACATCCTACGAACATTTAGTGACTATTAACTGGTGGGTTTTGGGTTTTCTCTGTTTGTGTTTTTTATCTCGCGGGGTGTGCTTCTGTTTTCAGTTTTTTTAGTTAGTTATAATAGGGGTTTAAATTGTGATGGATTGTAGCTATTTACATTTATAACTGAGAAGCGCATTAAAAGTGTCATTTTTGTTCGTGGAAATCACCAGCTGGCTGTAGTGTTTGCGCGTAGTTCTTGTGGTGCATCATTTTTTTTACTTTATTAATCTTCAACACGATATTCATCTTCAGTAAGGTCTTGTTCTTGTTTTGCATTTATCAATTAGGTACCTTTCCTATTTCTCTAATGAACTGTTAATAGCTTGTTATCCGCAGGGGTGAAGTGTCTAATTGTTGATGCCGTCTTTTTTGGTGTGTACGCTCTTTTGTTTATGTAGTACTGTTGCATTGCTTAGTCTCTGTGCCTGTTGTTCACAAATCCTGAAATTGATTCCCTATTAACCGTATTGGCAATCTCATCGAGACTTTTGGATTGTAACGTGTAGTTTGCGGTGCTGGTAGTTTTTTTCTATTTTGGTTTTTTCTGGCATTAGCTGTTCTGATTTATCCTGACTTTTTTGTAAAATGCCAGCGTGCTTCTATCGTGGGTTTTCTGTTATCTTTATTGCATTATGAGTTTTGTCGTGACGAGCATTCTGGATGTAACTGGTATTGTTGAGACCGGTTATGTTGTTTCGTCCTATAGATATTTTATCTGTGTCGTGGTTCTTTAAAGTATTCCCTTGTTAGTGAGACTCTACTTGTTTGATGTGTAGGGCGTATTTATTGGTTCACGTTGGATGTGATGTGTTTTTCTGCTAGATACTACCAAGAATGTGCGTGTTTTGTCTGATCAAATTGTTGTTGCAGGAGAGGCTCCTCCATCACTAAGATAGGGATTAAGACATCATCGTTTTGTGGGCCGCCGGTCTTTTTCCTGTGTAAAACTTGATGTGGTAATCATCACCATTAGCCCAAGGTCTTGCGCATGTCTTCATGTTTATTCTGAGCTTGGTAGAGTCTTTTGACTTGCTTTTTCCTTACTAGTGGGCCTCTGCTGCAGGTGGGCGCAACTAAGCCGTGCTAGCCAAGCCCGCTAATGATGGGACGTCCCCCTGTATATATCCGTATAGGGAGTGCGTCGTTGACTTCTAGTTTTATGTGGGCCGCGCTTCGGTTCTCTCGTCTGGAAACGTGTTTGATTATTCGTGTTATTGTTCAGTGGGGTTGCTTTGTCAGTCTGCAATTGATGTTGCTTGTTATTAAGTTATTGCGTTATACTCCTGTCCGGCTGTGGTAAAGCATGCTCCCTGAAGACGTGTGCAGTACGATAAGCTCGCTGAGACGTGTATCCGAGGTGTGTGGGTCTGTCTTAGTGCTCGGCTCTATGTATATATATATGGTGTCGTGAAGCTCTGAGTATTTGCCAGATTATTCAGGTACTGGTGTTAAAGATGCGGTATTAAGTTTTGTTGAACATTTCGTTCGCATATTATACGTTTACGATCTGTTTGTTCTTCTATTCTATTGCTATTGTTCTTAAATTACGCGCTGGCTTTAGTAGGTAGATTGTCAGGATCAGGCAAAATATTCGCACCTAGTCTTTCCACATTAGGTTTTTGATGTATACATAATTGGTCATGGTTTATGCATTTTTATCTTCTATGATCCCTATTTACTTTTTTATATAATATTTTTACGCTTTGGCTCTCATGTGCGTGTGAGCTCTCATGGGTGAAGTTTCCAGTCAATTTGTACATAGGATGTGCTCGGCTGGATATCGTCTTTGTTGTTCTCGCTTTTTTGGGACGAGCCTGTATCGTTTTTGGCGACTCTAGTTTTTCTCTAATTCTTATTGATTGTTCATTAATTAAGAGTCGTTCTCTTATCGACACTCGTTGATATGCTTCACGTTCATTTATGGGTTTAGTTAGGTACATTTATGTGGTTTAGTAGGGCATTCGGATTGGGCCGTTCGATATGATCGTCAGATATTCAGTGGTCCCTTTATATATGTTTTCATTTCTTTGCTTCGTTTCATTCCTCACTGGCTCGCCTGCAAATAATAGTTTATTATGTTTGGCGCCGATCTGCTTCGTTCCTGTTGCATCAGGCTTATCGCGTGTTCCTGAGTTTGTGCTCTGGCGTTTAGTAAAGCTTCTCATAGATTTATGATCTTGCTTTTTGATTGGTATTGAGAATTTGGTGCTGTTTTGACTTTTGTATGATCTTTGGGCGCTAATTTATATGGGTGTGTGGTATGTTTAAATATATATTTGTTAGTTCTACTATAGTTTGGTTAGCGTTTAGAGCTGGGAGAATGTAGATAGCGTTTGTGTGAGTGAGTTGGTATGTAGTTGGTGTTGTCTTCTCTCTTATTCTTTTCTCATAGTCATTTTGAGTTACTCATGATTTAGGTCTTATGTATTTCCTTTTTATGCTGTTGAATGGTTTTTTCTATCTATCTTTTTTTCTGTGCACAGAAATTTTTGGCGCTCGGGGTTCAACACTGCTTCTGCTTTTATACGGATAGGATGACTGCTGATGGGTGTTGCAGGTTGGATGGCGGTAGACATTACCATTAGTCTATATTGTTCATGGATTTTTTTGTTGAGAGGTGTAGGTTCTGTTAGGGATAAGTCCTTCTTGCGTATTATCTCTGTTTTTTTTGTGTTAATTACATCTTAACTTTCGGAGGAAGTTGTATCTGAATTTATTTGACGTCGTGGGTCGCCTGTCATTTTTTTAGGCGTCTTGTTGTAAGTGAAGTCTAAACAGTTCGTTGGGCGCGCTCTCTATTTTCATACTATTCTTGTGATACCGTAGCTTGAGGTAGGGTAGAATATCAGGACAAGGATGATGCGGATTTTTGCCCATTTGTAATTAGCGCCGAGCGGCTTGAGCATGTGATCTACGAGAGTGCAGTGATCTTTTAAGTTAAGTAGGATACGGGTTGTAACTGTTGCTATCTGCTCCACCTTGTTAGCTGTGTCATGCTGATCAGACGCACTATTGGTCCGTGTTTCCATTAGATGATATCTAGCTGAGCATCTCCTTTGTTATGCTTCGTTTGTTGTATGTTTTTGTATCTACACAGTCGGTTTTCAGCGGCTTGATTTGGGATGAGTTATTGTAACCTATTTCTTGTACCTGTTTATTTTTTATCTAGGTTGTCATTTGTATTTCGATTTACTTTTTCATTATTGTGTTTTATAACTTGAATTTACTGTCATTCGCTACTCTTGTTATTCTTTTTGCGTCTCAATCTGTTTTCTTTTTTTTTTTGAATATTTTGAGCTTTTAATTTCTTTAACCTTGTACCGGCTCTATATTTTAATTAGCTTTCCAGTGGTCGATTTAGGCCTTATACCTTTTTAGCCTTTTTTAGAGCGTGATCGCCTACAGCATTTCAATTGTAGACTGTTTGTGTTTGCTGTTCTTACTTCTTGGTATATTTATGTTGATTTAGTCTGGTCAGTTCGTTGGCCAGGTCCTGTGTTGCTTTAATATGTTTCTTGTGATTTAGTAGTAGTATTTTTTATTAATCTGACATTGGTTTTTTTTTTGTTTGTGGTAGTAATTTGTCATGCGTCTATTAGACATGGTTGGCTGTTTTCTCATGATGTTTGATCTTGCCATATATGTCGTTTTCCATTAATTTATGTATAATGTTCATATCCGACATTTCTTTATGTTGGTATATGTTTTTTTTCGCGTCTGGGGTGGTGGTCCTTTTTTTAGTTGGTGTAGGTATGGTGTAAAGGTCTAACTTTGTTGTCTTAGATTATATTTTCCTTTTAAATTTCTTTTCTTAATCCGCTCATATATGGTTTTGTTATATGTTTTGGCTTCTGACTTTTTAGATTCTCACGTTAGATTCACAGTTTTGAAGCGTTGGGGCATATGACTGTGCCAGTACTGATTGCTAATGCTTTTTTCCCGTATTATCAGCATATTTACGGAGTTTGAGGAGATCTTTTTTATTACTGTGCGGCTTCGTTGTGTGATGTTGTCTGATGGAGCTATAATGGGTTAACGATGGGATAATAATCGTTTGGTCTCAACTTATGTGGCAGGGGCGTAATTTCCGTCGCTCAGGTTTCTATCTGAAAAAAGATTGAGAGCTATTACACACTGGTTCAGCAATGGCCATTGAAAAAAGTTTATATTACGGACCGTAGACAAGATTTGGTGGAATTTTCTTTATAAATCGTGTTTTACAGTGTTTATGGAGATCATTGTGCTCTTCCATACAGTCATTAATCTCAAGCGTTGCTTGTGAGGTTCTGGTGTATGATGGAGACCGTTGGTTTGGGTACTTGTATTCGTTATACTGGCGTGGGCTGTGTTTTCGCGTCTTTTGGGGTGTTTCGATAGTAGTTCAATACATTAAATTCCCTTGTGGACCAATGAGGCCTGTACACAAAACGATTACATGTTGCTCTAGATGGGCGAGTTACTGCTACGTTCGCTCTGCACACGCTAGTTCATAGGTTGCGTTTTCGGCACAGAAGGCGGACTCACCACTAATGCTTTTTCCGCTTTTTGACGCCATTCGGTTAGTTCTGCTGAGTTAGTTTAAAGTATAGGTCATTGTAAAATTGAAGGCTCGGGGGGGCTTGCCCGTTTCTGACACGCGGAGTCGGCGTTTTCCCTAGTAAAATTGTTCTGTAACTTAACGGTTGTGTAGGAGCCCGGATGCAGGTGCAGGTTATGTGCAGTAGGTTAGTTTTTCATTTCGGTTGGAGATGTAGTTTTGCATTCGTTGCTGTAATCTTACCAGTTGTTCTTCGTTGCGTAGGTACCACTATGTGTGGAGTGTTTGGTGTTCAATCTTATTGCGTGTGTTTAATTGAAAGATCTATTCGATCTCTATAGTCGTACTTCCAGAAATAACCTGCGCGTGATTATTTATTCTGGATGGGATATAATTTTAAGGCAGTTCGGGATTTGCTCCTTTTGGTCAGCTTTGGGTTGGGTTTGTGTGCCTGGTGTGCGGTACGGCTCCGAGGAGGAATATGTTCGCGCCTTTAGTTTCGGCGTCTTTAGTATGGTTGTTATTATGCTTAAAAATTATTTGGCAACATCTTCCAAAGTCTGAATAATATAAATTTGTAATGTTAGAAGTGCTTGTTACGAAATGTAGCTAGTTTTTTTTTTTAGTGTTTTCTTATAATGGGCACGAGAGAGATGAAGGGGCGTTTTTCTTGCCAGTTCGAAATGAGTTATAACGTTGTAGTTGGTTTCATAAATTTGTTTTATGTCAAAAACATAAATTTTGTCACTATAACTATATGTTAAAACTTGTAATATTAGATTGACTGCGAGTTGAGTTCAAGTTATGGAGTGCAGATGTGGGGTTACTAGTATTTGATTTTGGTGTTAGTCTATCGTGTCTAGTGGCTGGATTTTACTCTACCTTGAGAATACTGGACAGATTGGTCACGGTTGGTTACTTAAAATGCTTGGTCTTTACATTGAGCCCTTTGACAAACTGAGCATGCCAGAAGAGAATATCTTTTTTGCATTACATTAACCCACCCCATCAATTAATAAGCAATGATGGAGTCATTATATTAATTTACACCTTTTAATCTGTCTATATCTGATTAAATGAAGCGTCCTGTGTGCCATTATTTATAGTTTACATTTAATTCCTATGTACATGAGGTCCATAACCAACACCAATCTATCAGAGAACAAAATTTAACTCCATATTTAAAATGTAAATCATTTGTTATAGCATGGATTAGACAGAAGTAATTGTGGGACACCACCCTTAACCAGTGAAGGTTCTTCTGCTCTTGAATGCCTGATAGTGAGATCTGCACCAAAGTGAAGCTACATTGGCCTATTATATTCGGTGCTGCAAGAATATATCACTAATTGTCTTTGAGCGGAAATTATTTTTACTGATCATTTGTTGTAAGCCTATGCAGCCTTGAAATATTCAGCCTTAGCTCCTTTGCTCATTTCATACCTATGCCTATTTCCTTTTTACTGTTACTATATATTCTAAACTAGTCTAACCTGATTAAATTATTTTCCTTAACTGATATTGTGTTATAACATTTTTGTTTTTTATTAATTTTTCAGTTTTTTTAATACTAGTTTTAATTTTTATATATTCTTATCCTATTTTTCCTAACTTTTCCATTGGTTAATACACCTATCATTTGGATTATTAGACGGATACTTTCCCTGTCACTGGGGGACCCGCTCCATTCCTCATACAAGCTTTTGTGCAAGCCATTTACGAAGAACCCAGTAACTATTAGGAGCATTTGAATACAATTATGTAATGTGTGGGGTTTTGTTGTATCTACTTAATAAACATCAACGCGAATTAAAATAACAAAAGTTACTTATGGAGCGTCTGAGATTAGAATACGGTATTCTCCATTAATTCGCAATAAAATACCAAACCTTATTTTACATTAACGTGCACTTTATTTTTACATGTCGTTTCAATTGATCACTTTTGTTTATTGCTATACTTGTCTTTTAAATACCTGATAACATAAATATTAAGGTCATTGATATTAGTGAGCCATGACGTTACGTTTCAATTATCTCATACAAGAATATAATGGAACGTTCCTTTTAGACAGTTCATCAAAAGTGCGTCAACGATTCGTGGTGTCAGTACCTCAATTGGTCCCTATAGTAGTTTGTGATGAATGTTTGGTGCCCTAGATGGGATATTGCTCCAATTTAAGGTTGAGAGCCATCTGCGCTCGCCACTTGCCCGGTGAAGCTGTAAAGGCCATATGCGGCCAACAGCAGTAGTCAGTTCGAAAAAAAAATCTTTGAGCAGGGGCAACTCAGTATCAGCTACGTCCTTTTGACCGCTGTCCTTCCTTTAAAGAAGAGCAGCTCCAATCGTCGAATGATCTAGTTATTTTCATCGATTTGCGATGATGATGAGATAGAGGATGCAGAGTGAGGAAATATCTCTAGATATTTCCTCACTCTGAATCCTCTATCTATCGCGTATATTACAGGCAATTTACTAGGTGGTAGACTCGATACTGAGTCGTCAAGGTAGGTACACCGCAGTGCCAGATATCGTCTCATAAAACAGGAGTGTTATGCACTTTTGTGTTTCGGGATGGGGGCACTGTAGCTAGTGAAATCACTGGATACAAGAGACCTAATATCTGTTGTCTCGGGTGTCGGGCGCAGTGCGTCATTGATGGCGAATGGAGAGAGATTGTTTCTTTCGATGCCGCTCTGTCATGGTTAGGCGTATCAATTGATGACCTATTTGGTGTTGCGGTTGAGACGTCGACTGCAACACTAAGGGTTCTGGGTTCGATCCCCGGGCAGGACAAACATTTGTGCATGAACATGTCTGTTTGTAATGGTCTGGGTGGTTTCTATGTATAATATGTGTGTACTTACAAAATATATATATATATGTTTATCCGTTGTTTAGTACCCATAATACAGGCTTCACGCTTAACTTGGGGCTAGACAGCGCTGTGTGAATGTCTGTTCTAAAAAAAAACCATCAGGTGAGCGTCTTGACCGTCTTGTACACATTAACATAAAAAAGTATATGAGACGAAATAGACGAAAGAAAGAAAAAAGCATTTATTTGACCACAAAAACAATACAATACAAAAATATAAAAGGAAAGTTACAATAAAAAAAAAAATTTAAACAAAGAAATGATCACAAAAAATTAAACAAAAATAGAAACACGTTGCGTATATTGTGGTCAAATGGGCCCTGCCTCAGCTTAAGCTGCCGTGTATCATATACAGTTTGTAAGATTGATCAAGTTTGGTTGAAGTTTGGCCACTGCAGCGCTGGTATTCTGACAGAGCTCAAGTGACGATGCGGAGGATTTTTCAAAAAGGTAATACTAAATAAAATGGACACATCAAAATAAATAAAAAATATTAATAATACTGTACGTCATGCTGCATGTACGCACAGTATTATTAATATTTTTTTATTATATATATATATATAAAATTAAATATATATATATATACATAATATTAAAATTAAATACATTACTAGACAACCCATTTGGTGTTGCGGTTGATAGGTCGGCTGCAACACCAAGGGTTCCGGGTTCGATCCCCGGGCAGTACAAACATTTGTATGCATGAACATGTCTGTTTGTAATGGTCTGGGTGTTTTCTATGTATAATATGTATGTATTTACGAAAAAAAAAATGTATTTAAGTATATTTATCCGTTGTTTAGTACCCATAATACAGGCTTCACGCTTAACTTGGGGCTAGATGGCGCTGTGTGAATGTCAGTGGATATTTATTTATTTATTTGTCTTAGCCTGTGTTTCTGAAAAAAAAATAATAATAATAAGATAAACAACGCAAGGTTTATTTGAAACTAGCTTTTGCCCGCGGCTTCGCTCGCATTAAATTCGGGATAACACGGTACTTTAATTTATGACTATATATAGGATTTCCCCTCCCTCCAACTTTAAAGGTTTCGGGGTCAATTTCAGATTTTTTTTAGCAAAAAATATGTTATAATGAGCTAACCTTAAAAGATAGACATATGCTGTCGCGGACTTTTTTGTAGACCTTTAAAAGGAGAACAATACTCTCATACATGACTTTTGTGAAACTTTAACCGTTTACTCAGCGTACGCAGCGGAAGCTCCAAGTATGAAAAAATACCCCCGATTTTGAAACATTCTTCATTGCTGCTCCCCGCTTCTATTACTCGTAGCGTGATGATATATAGCCTATAGCCTTCCTCGATAATAAGCTATCTAACACAGAAAGAATTTTTCAAATCGAACCAGTAGTTCCTGATATTAGCGCGTTCAAACAAACAAACAAACTCTTCAGCTTTATATATTAGTATAGATTTGAATACTACCTTCATAAACGTCTAAAATACAATTTATTAAAAACATCTGCACGCCCTGCCACGTATCAGCACAAGGATTAGACGGCGTTATGAGTCTACTGTCCGCCAACTTGTTAAACATTATAAAATGGCACATCTCCATAATAATAAACTTATACGAATCACACTAATCAAACACGAAGAGCGCAAACAGAATAAATTTTGATTTATACTAACAAGATCGCTGCGGTGTCCAAAATATATAGACTCACATACCATGGGGTGTGCTTGGTATTAGAGGTTTTAACGTGGTTTGCAGTAAGCCAAGGTGATGCGTAGGCAGTGTGGCGCATATACTAATGCGTAACATGATACGTCCTTCACGATACTAAAACGTTAGTTAAAATGGGAGCAGAACGTTGGTGTAAGCATTTATTGATATAGCGTAAATATATATGTAGTAGTTATAAATAGTTCTCTGGAGGGAGAGGCGACTTGGTAAAGATTTAAATAAACTTTTAGGCTTCCGTAGCCAAGACTCGGAAACCTTTTAGATTCGTTTTATCTCTGTCTGTCTGTCCGTCCGTTAATCGTTTTTCTCCGAATAATAGAACGATACTGTTGAAACTTTCGCGAAAGGTCTTCAAACTGATATTGGTAATATATCAGAAAAACCTAATGTTTTACAGATATATTTTTCATATCGGTGTCTATATTTATGTTGCATGTGTAATTTTACTAATGTCATATTCATCATCATCATCAGCTCATTAAACGTCCCCACCGAGGGGCACGAGCCTACCCGTAAAGGGTGATTGGCCTTAGTCGTCCACGCGGGCCCAGTGCGGAATGTATGTTCAATTTACTCGTTTCGAATATTTTACCAAAATAAATAGAATCTTTCTTTCCTTTATTTTACAACTATTCTTTATTAATAGGTATTTTCAGCCATATAAAATGCAAGAATTTAAGTCATATTTAAGGTTAACCCTTGAATCCTATTTTGATAAGGCAACAAATCAGCAAATTTACCCTAGACCTTATGTTCTTAAACATAAAATATTAATTGTATGATACAAAATAAATCCCTGCGTATACTTTCTGTCAAACCCATACGGTTGGAAATGGCGTGGTCATATGGAATCGATTGGTAGAGCTATCTGTGGAGTGCAAGAATGAAATCTACGGATCTGTTACCTGAACATTATAACTTGAGCCTTTGTAAGGCGAAAGTGAAAGGCATTTTCAGGTTGCAGTCTGCTGTCTACCCTTGTGAAGAGACTAGGATTATATTATAGATATATGTGTATTTTAAAGAAGGTGGTAGAATGTTTACCGTTGTTTTGTTTCCCTAAACATTTCAATATGTATGGCTTTCTATAAGGTATTTAACATTACATTACAAACTATATACTTAAATTTGACTACGTGTAGGTATATATTAAACTCCCCTAAAAAAATTACTTTCCACTGGTCGACTGGTAATATAACTGGTACGCCAACTCGTACGTACATACTCGTACTTACATTAGTGCATTTTTCAGTCAATACCAAAGTTAGGATGTTCGGCGAGGCGGTACCAAAGGTCAGGGCAGACCTGACTACTGACAAGGGCCGTTGAAAAGTACACAAGGATACAAACTAGGTGCTTCATGACACCATTGCACCAATCTGTCGCCAGAACCGCTACACCCATTGACGGTACAATTTGCCACTTGAAAACGGTGATTCATAAGCCCATCGATTGTAGGCTTATATATATATAAAATGTTCAACGGCCAAGTCACACAACATTAACCATAATAATTATTTAATTGCAGTAAGGAACCTTAGACTTGGCACGTCTTTGTCTTGATTTCATTACTTTTTTAGAGATAATCAAGCAGCTCCATCGAGATCTTGGCTAGATTTTTTACAGAATGTTTTTGGTGGGATTTACCTTCTTTTTGTAGAACTTGAAAGGAATATTAACGACCCATTGGTGTAATGGTTGAAACGTCGGCTACTACACCCAAGGGTTTCCGGGTTCGATCCCCGGGCAGTACCTACAAATATTTGTGTGCACCACATGTCTGTTTGTATTGGTCTAGCGCGCTCGACTTAGCGGGGGAGACCACTACCGTGCCCCCCGATTTTTTGACATCGGATGAAGCGGCCCACCATTGTAAATATATATTGTTAAAGGCGGTATGTCAATCTCTTATAGTTTGGCTGGGCTCTTTTGTTATCTAAGCAGGGTCACCAGGTACTCCAGATCTTCGATTATCAAGTTATTATAGTTTTCCCTTTATGTAACCATTAAACCTGACTCTGTACCAATTTTAGCTCTGTGAGTTAATGGGAAGTACTAGTTCTATTTGATGATTTTGTTATCTAAGCAGGGTCACCAGGTACTTCCAGATCTTCGATTTTCCTCGAAGTTTTCATAGTTTTCC
>PQWD01007302.1:0-70017 GCA_019425675.1 Leucinodes orbonalis | reverse complement strand
TCTCTTCATAGTCTTGCGTTTGCAGCCAACTCCACAACAAGTTTTTTACACTCATAGAATGTCTGTCATAAATATACATCTCCTCTGTTGACCTTATTATAAAGAAATGCGGAGAACGAGAGTACTTGTCTACCGCAAAGCTAGTTTTAGCTACTTATGCCACTTTAAGACGATATCTTTCCGACGCTTATCATTATTATTCATTGTTAGTTGAATTAATTTAATTTAATTGATCTGTTTATTACATTGTATTATTTTTATTTGTATTATGTACTATACTTAGATTTTAGTTACTAACCACAATAAATAAGTCTACTTTCAAATGAAAAAAGAACTTATTCTTATTTATATTTTATTCTGAACCTGAGAAAGTTTTCCTCAAACACTAAGTATGATTGATTCAACTGTGATTTTTCAACTATGTATTTTTAATTTACAATCTTATAATCCTCTTTCAGAATCAATTTATGGAACTGTATTTATATTATCTATGTGTCGAATTCACGAATTAACTTACATGTTTATATGCGAAAACATCTGTATATAAGTTTGTTATTGTAATCATACCGTTAGTTATGTACAAAAATATTTCGCCAAACTTTTTAACCGCTCCGAACTTCGCACAAGACGATGCGCAGTTTACAAAATTCATACATAATATTTACGTTCGACTATACCTGGCAAGTAGCACTTGCGACTATATTCAGAGCGGCCATAGTTTGCGCGATCTGTACTGTTTATTTTTTTATTATAAATTTGAGTGCTTATCACTGCCATCTCACCTGAAAGTGTCGATGCAGTCTAAGATGTATCGCACTCAAATAATGCCTATTCACTCTTGCCTTGAAAACCCAAATGTTTTCCAAATAAAATTAAAATAAATTATTTATATATACTGACCAGCTGGTTGGAGACGTCGGAGTGGTCCTTGCGAGTCATGCCCTCGCCGATGGCGGACTTCATGAGACGGGACAGCGACGGCAATACGTTCACCGGCGGGTAGATCTGCCTGTTGTGCAGCTGACGGTCCACGTAGATCTGGAATAACATTTTATTTACGGATAGCAACAACAAACACCTGTACATTTTTCAGACTGGGGTTCCATCTCTTTCAGTGTGGTAATAATTTACTTTGTCTTTTCTGGTAACAACATTGACTCATCATTATAACAATGTTTTTAGAGATTGCGGCTGGTTATATATACCCCGTTAGCGGTTGAGACGTCTGTCTGTTTTTAATAGTCTGGGTGTTTTTTATGTATCATCATCATCAGCTCATTAAACGTCCCCACCGAGGGGCACGAGCTACCCGTATATGGTGTATAGGCTTTTAGGTCGTCCACGCGAGCCAGTGCGAATGATCAAACGCACACCCTTTGAATCTTTCCGCAGGCGTGCGCAGGTTTCCTCACGATGTTTTCCTTCACGTAAGAGCTCGTATACGTACATATATTTTTCGATATAATTGAAAACACATTGGCACGTTGGCGGAATTTGAAGTAGACTTATTGTGGTTAGTAACTACTCTATATTAGTACATAATACAAATAAAAATAATACATGTAATAAAAACCAGATTCAATTAAATTAAATTAAATTCAACTACAATTAATAATTATGAAACTTATTACATTTCTTTCAATTAATTTAATAAATAGAATTGTTTATTTGACTAAACATGATCACTTGATCAGACATAGATTATACATACATTTTGTATAGGCCGGGGTCTCCTTTTTTAAGCAAAAACATGCCTGTGTCAGGAGGCAACGATCTTCTTTTCTTTACACATTTTCATTAGACAGGTACATAGAAAATAATACAGAAATCAAGAGAAAGAGAATTTAATTAAAAACAAAATGAGATAAACCTAATAAAGATTGAAGATTACTTGCTAAATTAGTAGGTACATATTGTATAATTATCGTCTAGTAATAGTATATATAGCTTTCGCGCACGACTTCGTCCGCGTGAAATAATTTGAAACATTCTTCCTTACGTATGTAAGAGCGTCAGTGGCTCATCGGTGTGGACTCTTGCCTTCCGATCTAGATGGTGCGGGTTCAAATCCCGCCTTCAAAGTCTTCGTGCTTTGGAAGGAAGTAGTCGGTAAATCCACCAAACCGCGTGAATGCGTACTACGTGGTTTGTTACCGGCCAATCTACAATAGCGTGTGTTACCAGGCCTGTAAAATGAAACATAGGTTCAATTGCTAATGTAAAATTGTCTCGGCCAATCGTTGACGGGACCATCTCCCATAACCTATTTAACCCTTTGAAAGCGAGGAATCCAGACAGTATTTTTTTTACATTGGCGTTCAAAGGGTTAAGCAGGCCTGTGCCTTCCAATGAAAATGGGCTAGTTGGTAAGGATAATTGTTTTGTCCCCAGTACGCGTGCTACGCCATCGGCAAAGACGTGCAAGCCATGAAGGCCGTGGTGGGCGAGGAGGCGCTCACCCCCGACGACTTGCTCTACCTAGAGTTCCTTACCAAGTTCGAGAAGAACTTCATTACGCAGGTAACGTATATGCTAAATAACATTTATCGTAAGGTCTAAGAGCGTCGGTGGCTCAATGGTAAAATAAAAATATAATACAAAGTATGGTTTCTCTGTATCGAATTGTATGTCAGTTCAAGTACTAATAATAATTTGTATCAAAGATTAATCCAGTTGGAGCCATAATGATATCCCTTTCATCTCTCTCTGTGTAGCTTGTAGTGTAGTGTAATATTGAGTTGAGTATTGAATATTGAGTTGTGCCTTTGCAGTAATATAGAACAGCTTTTCCCTTTTTGTGTACTTCAGAAGTAACTAAATTTTAAATTAATAATATGTGGATAATGGTGCTGGTTGCACATTGACTCTAAACGTAGTTAATAAGACTTACATATATCCTTGTGTGTAATTGTTTGTTATCCTAAATAAAGTGAAAAAAAAAATGGTGTGAACTGTCGCCCTCCTACCCTCCTACCGGCTGTCGTTCAAATCCCGCCACGTACCAATGTGTTTTCGAATTTTCGAAATTACATGTACGTTATCCGACGCTCTTACGGTGAAGGAAAACATCGTGAGGAAACCTTCATGCACGCCTGCGAAGAGATTCAAAGGTTGTGTGTGAAGCCGTCCAATCCGCACTGGGCCCGCGTGGACGACTAAGGCCTAAACACCCTATACGGGTAGGCTCGTACGTTTAATGAGCTGATGATGATGATCGTAAGGTCTTCTGATATAGGTATTGGTTAATCATAATCAAGCACTCATTCATAAACACGGGTGATAGTTTTTATTATATATAAGCCTGTATTCAAGAATGAGTCCCAACGTTGATCTTTACTTAAATTGAGTTAGAAAGGGATGTGCGCTATTTATCGTTCAAAGCGCAGATAAGGCTTGTGTCTCGGTTTGAACCAGCCACTTTTCGCAATTCGTCGGTCCAGTCGTCAACAAAAAAAAACTTTTTTAGGTCGAGCCAGAGAGCATTCTCTTATCCGATAGAACTCGACAATATCGGTTCGCTTAGAAGTCATTTGGTATTTTAGATAAACAACAAACTAACTCGATGCACAATCACGAAGAAACGTCAACGAAAAAAATTCCGAGTCTCTTGACACAGTTATATCTATTGATATATTTAGAACGTAAAATTATTCATTTAAATTTTGAATTTAACGCGTCATAGAAAGAGTACAAAATCAAAAGCACGAGCACACTACTATGTCATTATGACATGTAGCTAATGACGTAACTATTGAATAAAATTTTGTCTACTGACGCGATGTGCGGACTTACGCCGCGGACACTTAGTGAAATTGTGCAGGTGCACAATCTCACTGTAGACTAGATAAACTAACTATCTATTGTTTATATCTAAGTTTGGCATTCATTCAGCAGTGGTGATATCGAGCTGTAATGATAATTTTGATGATTAAATATTACTTTTGTTCTCCACAATAGGGTAACTACGAGAACCGCACCGTGTTCGAGTCGCTCGACATCGGCTGGCAGCTGCTCCGTATCTTCCCCAAGGAGATGCTTAAGCGTATCCCGGCCTCCACCCTCGCCGAGTTCTACCCCAGGGACTCGCGCCACTAAGCCATCGGCGTACACTACATTGCGACACAAGCTCACAAGCCTCTTGGATGTTGAAATGTTAACACCAGTTGGGAGATATATCTTGGTAAACTAAACTCTAAGGTTTCAACTTCTTCGTTGGATTGGTGTTTAATCTGTGTATAATCATAGACTATTGATCGGAGTAAAACCATAGACAAATAATCTGTGTAAAACCATAGACAAATTATCTGTGTTAAACCATAGATAATAAAACAATATATAGTCTTATTTATGGACGATAGATGTTTAGTAATTAAATATCCGCCCAGTGTATTAGCTATCACACATTAGCGGAATCGTGGAAAACATGTTATGACTACATAAAATGAAAAAGAAGAAGGTATTTTTAAATAATTAAACAATATATAACTATTGCAGGCCTAAGTTTATCAAATATGTTCAAGTGGCTAGTGAGCATGTATGTAATGGATATTGCGCGGGAGGTTAACAAATAGTTCTCAAACTAATGTTGGTTATGTTTCACGTGCCTTTAAGGATATGTGTTACTGATTCATGCTGTTACAATATAACTATCACGTTTCGTTCTTACTTTAATAACTAGGCATATGTACAATAAGTTTGAGATTCCTTACATCTGCTTATAACATCCATGTAGTTAACCCACCCCGCGTTACCTTGTAAGATAAAATATTGTTTATTATAATAGTAAGTTGTTAATAGTTTAATGTGTATTTACTGTATTACGATCAATTTACAAAATATATAAATGGAACCTTTGAAAATCGTGTCATTAAAGTTGTATGTGTAAAAGTAAAGCGTTATGCCGTCTCGTGTATATAATTTCCCATACGAAATAGAAATATGCCTCAATGAATAAATTATTGAAAAATATATTTTTGTCTATCAGTTTTTTCTTTTTGGTGCTTTGGACACGTTGAATTTACACTTGCAATATATTTATATTATTTTGTGCACAAATTGTTGAGATGTGTTCAAATATATTTAATCGAAAATTTTAAAGAGTTATGTGATATAGACATCGCTTGAAGTAGAACAGTTTGTGAAGTGACAAATATTTATGTAAATATATAACTTTATCAGCTCGTAACTAGTGTTACATTCCAAATTACTGTTACCCTCGTTCACTGAAAAGCTACATTCTAATTCTGCAAATAAGTGAATTAGAATTCTGTTGTTTTCGATGGAAATAAAAATATAGAAAGTTATTAGTGTTTTATTTTTACTGTATACAGTCGCGTCTTTTGAACTGGTCCTCATAAAAAAGACAAGCGAAGATAGATGTAAACTTTTGTTTACAAAATTGAGTTTTCGTCAAAAAAATCCGCAATAAATTGCTTATGTTAGTGTTGGTAAATGACTACTTAGTAGTTGTCAAGCTGTTCGGAGATTTTCTGGTGATTCGCATTTAGTTAGTATTATTTATCTAAGGTTCAGGCTTGGAGCACTTAACAGATTTTGGGCCTCGCAATAAAATAGTGACCCTAATTTCCAAAATGTTGGTTTGCGTCTATTCATTGAAAAAGGATGGTGAAGTTCTACAGTTAAACGTTATTACATAGTAAAAGATCTGCATGAAGGAATTAAGAGATGCATTTTTTTTTCAGTTAACAAGTAAAAGATAGATCGCAGACTTTTTAAATATGACCAACAGAGAATGCGGGTTCACTACAAGCATAATTAAACGGAATAATCTAAGTTTAAACTCAGAGAGAAGATTAAACATCTTTTTTTGCGAGGCCCCCTGATGAATGATGCACAATTTTCTTAAGAGAAAAAGAAATTGAATAAGGAAAGTTCTAATTATAAATTATTTTCTTTAAAACAAATTTGGTAGTATATATAGGTACACAACATTATATATAGGTACTATAGTACCTATATATATTTTGTGGTGTGTTAGTATTACCAGATACTTACAGTATTACAGCTAGCCGGTTTTTTGGCTATATATGGCAAAACTAGATGTGTAGTTACATCTTTATTTGCGTTTGCGAGCCTTCGAGGCGTGAGGCCGTGGGCGTTGGCCCACGCCTTACCCCGCCTCTGTTTAAACTTCCATGTTTTTAAAACAGATAAAAACATTCAGGTGTGTTTTGAAATAAAACAAACAATATAGGATTATATCACTTATAATAATACATTACAATTTTAAAGTCTTCCTTAACACAACATTATGAACAGACAAATGCTACTCTACTTTGTGGAGGTTAGTTACATACTGGAATTACTAAAACTGAGTTCACAATATTTCAAATAAAGTACAGGAATTTCGTGTTTTTAGCGATCTGAAATCTTACTAACAATAAAGTTGCAAGCAATAATAACCTGCAAGTGTGCTTTTAAATTTTTTGACGTAATAACTTAGCAACTAAAGACACTTAGTACAATAGTGAACCTAAACACAGTCATATTATAGTGGCGTTATTTACTAAGTTGTGACATGATGTTCCATCACCACGTTCAGTAATTTGTCTTCATATAATTGAACCTAACACAGCGATATCAAAATAGATTTGGCGGGAGAGTCGTTCTTTGTCGAATTACAGCAAACATTTTGAAGCTATCAGAGGAGCCTAAGTACTTTAATACTAGAAATATAAGTGATTGAAAAAGTAAAAAATACCTACTCTCTTCATTTCGCGTAGACAACTTTAAAATACCCTTCCCGGGGTCAAGTTTCACATTCCTCTACTTTTTTAATGGAATTATGTATTTTATTAAATTATAAATGTTATCTCACAAATGCCACTGTTAAAACTGGGTAGATTTTTTATACAGTTTTTTAATGAATAGGGAATAGATATATTTTTGTATAAACAATAATTTTCCCAACAAATCAAAGCTGCGTTTGCACGAATCGAATGTTTACTAAATTTTTCGATTTGCGCGAACGCAGTTTTAACTAAGACGAATTATCTTGTCTATGGCATGAAAAATTTTGCCGTCAACCACCTTTTAAATTTAACATTATTTAAACTAGCCGCAATCCCAGCGATGGCCTCCGACGCGAAGTACTTCACGTCGACATCCGAATCTACGTTCAGTTTCTCCAGTACCGGCTTCACTTGTGGCTGTATCACAGCTGGGTCTAGGAAAGGCGCCATTTTCTGCAGCGTCTTCGCCACATTGAATCTTACGTTGGCAACATTGTCGTCGGCCATAGACAATACGGTTGGCAACAGCACTCTGGTCGTTACATCCTTACCGCAAACCTCTGACAGTACATTGATACAGAACAGATAAGTCATACGGTGTAGGTAGTTCTGTTCGCGCGACATCGCCAGCACTTTTGGTATCACGTTCGTCTCCGCCCATTGCGATCCGTACTGTTCCACCAACTTCTTCAAATTGAGGGTAGCCGCTTCTCTGATAGCGTACACATGGTCGATGAGCCAAGACATGCAGAGTCCTGTCAGTTTCTCATCAAAGAACTCCTGGCCCAGCTGACCTGCTAGAAGTGGCATGTGTTCTATGATGGCCAGACGCACCCTCCATTTTGTGTCTTCTGCCAATTCTACTATGGCTGGTAAGAGGGATTGAACAAGCTGTTGGATACCGATCACTTCGTTAACACACTCCAAGTTGGAAATGATATTCAGGCGTACTTCGGGGCATTCGTCTTTCAGCTGTGTCAAGAATAACGGAAGCAAGTGGTCGATGGTGTTCTGCCTTCCGACGATCGGGCTGAGACCCATTATGACCGAGGCGAGGGCCGACTTCACGTGCTGGTTTGGATCGCAAACCAGATCCTTGATCTGGGGCAGGATCATTGTCATGATGATGTGCTCTGGTGAGCTTTGTCCAGGTTCACGCAGAAGTCCTTCACCTGCAATAAATAGGAATATCATCATCAGCTAATTAAACGTCCCCACCGAGGGGCACGAGCCTACCAGTAAAGGGAGTATAGGCCTTAGTCGTCCACTCGGATAAACATACTTATATACATATTTTTTTGGAAATACGTATTATACATTAAAAACAGCCAGACCAATTCAAACAGACATAATATTTCTACTGCCCGGGGATCGAACCCCGAACATTTACACCAAATGGGTCGTCAAATATATAAATAGTTGTTACCTTCCCAGCAGCGGCCGCCCTGACCTCAGCCTCTGTATCCTTGAGCAGCGCCTGGAAGATCTGCGCCAGGTCGGCGCGCGCTAGCTCCGGACCTACAGCTTGTTGTAGCTCTACAAACCTGTGGGAGACATTGTACAATTAAATAAATATGGCCGAATGGCGTGGACTGTTGCCTTCCTACCGGGAGGGCTGAGGTTGGTTATTGTTCCTCTTTAAAAGGTCAAAAAAAATGTCCGCGGCAACATATTATGTGTATCTTTGAATGTAAGCTCCCTATAACCTTTTTTTGCCAAAAAAATGATTTACTAAAATAATGCATTATTTGCGAAGGTGTTTCCACAAATTAGATATAAATCCTTCTCTAAATTAATACTTTACTAATTACAAGTATTTCATTTTAAACAAATCTGCCCTTTACATCATTGAACTTAAATTAATATCTTATGAGATATCGCAGTTTTAACTAAACTATATAAACGAAGTAGCGGGTTAAAGAGAGCGTTAGGCCAAAGTTACTATTCCACGTGGGCGTAGTCGCACGCAAAAGCTAGTATTATTATAGATAAAATTGTATTTATTTCATTAAGTATATTATTTGATAGATACTGTTACGGCGTTGGCGCAGGCGGTTGCGTTCTCTTGTGCACCCGGTGCACACGGAAGATCAGTGTCGCGGTGCTTTATAAGTACCTCGACATAAAGCTGAGTGGGCACCTTTCAGTGTCTTTACTGTAATTTAGACTAAGATATATAACTTTGTATGTGTTTGTCACTGAATAAATGATTTTATTATTGTTTATTATCCTTAGATTCACGGGCCAAATAGTGGCCCGGTACTTTGGAAGGCATGTGTGGGGCCGAAGCCAACAGCACAGATGCCCTTTTTCGAATTTTTAATCTTTGTATGTGTTACACGTGGCGGATGCCATCACAGAATACACAATATGATACAACCAATGATGACCCCCGCCAGGTGTAAAGGCAATTGCAAATATATGAAAACTACGATACCGGGCTATGGAATTGGGTTTTGGTGGACTGTATAGCTGGGTTACGGGAGAGACTAAGGGCGCCGGCCATTAAACTAGTCTCATTATTATTATTATTAATAAAATAAATAATCATTTATTTCGAACGTGAGTCCATAGTGTTATTAACAATCAAAAAACTATGTTAGTAAAATATTCCTTGAGTACAAAGAGGGTAATTTAGAGTGTTTGGCGATATGAACGCGGGTCCAGTGCTGCATAATGACACTGTCCACGTCCAATCTCGCCGCGACCGTCTGCAGAAGGCTGTTGGTGCTTATTTTTATGACAGTTATAAAAGTTGTGTAATAAATGCTAGGTGGGCAGGTGGTATAACTTGTCGACGACTCGGGTATAACCCGATTTTTTAACTGTTCACGTCGAGCTGTCAGATAAGTTAAGTTGGTAGCATTGAATTCACTCGCCCACAGCCTTCCTCGCGTTTCCGCGGACACCTACGCGGGTACTAAAAATCTATGAAACGTAGTTTTGGGATTGTTTTCCTTTTGTTCACTGCGGTTTTTGCATAATTTAACAACACATGCCAATTTATTTTTAGATTTTTTTCTCATTTTGATAAATAAAATTATAGAAATATAAATTTGTTTAATCTCTCCATATAGTCTTAATATTAAACTGGGTACAATGTAGTTTAACTTAGTGTGAACTGAAATCACACTAGGCTTAATTACATTGTATGCAGTCGGTTCCATAAAAAACAGTTTTGCTGACCACACCAATGTAGCCAACATGCTAATATTTTGACAGCTCGAAGTGAACACTATCCCACCACCTCCCATGGCCTGACTCAGCCTTCCGGTTATACAGGCCGAATGGCGGGAGGTGCGCGCGGAACACTGCTTTACGCTATCGCCGCGCGCACTGCTCGACTCCCTACAAGTTATTTCTCTCTTTGTCCGGTGTCCCTTGTCACTTGTCCCGGCGCGAAGAGAACAGTTATACAACTTGTGTTATTATAAGAGGTAGGTGTGTGAGCGGTACTGACTTGTCGGCGACCATGTATCGCACCCGCCACGAGGTGTCCCCGGCCAGCGTGCGCACCATGGGCATCACGAGCTGCTCCATGTCCTCGGGCGGCAGCAGCGCCGCCACCGCGCCGCACGCCTCCGCCGCCAACAGACGCACAGAGTCTTGCTCGTCCTGAGTACACACACGCAACATAATTAATAATAAATATCCACTGACATTCAAAAATGAATGACATGCTTAAAGACAAAAGTCTTTGAGCAATGCGTCCTACCCCGTACTTACATACGCAGCTGAGACATGGACACTGACTGCGGGATTGGTTCACAAGTTCAAAGTCACTCAACGCGCAATGGAGCGAGCTATGCTCGGGGTCTCTCTTAGGGATAAGATCAGAAATGATTTAATCCGTAACAGAACTAAAGTTACCGACATAGCCCGCCGGATCAGCAAGTTGAAGTGGCAGTGGGCCGGTCACGTATGTCGCAGAACCGATGGCCGTTGGAGCAGAAGAGTTCTGGAGTGGAGACCGCGTCTCGGCAAGCGTAGCGTAGGACGCCCTCCGGCCCGATAGACCGACGACTTGCAAAAGGTCGCTGGTGGAGGCTGGATGAGGAAAGCGGAGGACCGGGATATCTGGCGCGAAATGGGGGAGACCTATGTCCAGCAGTGGACTGCGATAGGTTGAATAGGACAATAGGACTGACATTCACTCAGCGCCATCTAGCCACGAGGTAAGCGTGAAGCCTGTGTTCTGTGTACTAAACAACGGAACGCACAGAGTCTTGCTGTTGAGTTGTATGACACAGGTGTCATACACGCAAAAGAATAAAAATAAATATCCACTGACATTCACACAGCGCCATCTAGCCACGAGTTAAGCGTGAAGCCTGTGTTATGGGTACTAAACAACGGAACGCCGAAGTCTTGCTCGTCCTATTTATACATACAAAATAAATAATAATAAATATCCACTGACATTCACACAGCGCCATCTAGCCACGAGTTAAGCGTGAAGCCTGCATTATGGGTACTTAAAGGAATGCACAGAGTCAGAGTCCCGCTCGTCCTGAGTACATAATGACATCTCATCAGGGGGGTAACCACAATCTCTTAAAACAGTATTGTTATAATGATACGCCAGCATTTTTATACCAGAAAGGACGAAGTAATATTATTGTAACACGTTAGTGTAACCCCACCACCTATACTCTAGGTTAGTATTTTTAAGTATGTAATTTACATTAAATTCTGTTTTACTTTAATTTGCTAAACTGCTTCCATGTCAGCTGTGCTTGTTGTGGCAGTTTGTAAATAAGGCATCACTAATTGTTTGTATCGCTTACGTATGTATATTGTCAATCTAATAAGTGTATGTCTTGTAAACTGTCCTAAATAAATAAATAAAAACATTTCTACTATCTCACCGTAGCCAGTGTGACGAACATGGGTATAAGGTCGCTCTTCACGTACTCCACTTCGACGACGCGCGCAAACTCGCCTAGCTTGTAGGCGGCCGCGCGCCGGACCATCGGCGTGTCGTCCTGGCACAGCGACTTGAAGTGCTGGCGCAGTTCCGCCTTCACCGGGGCCGATACGCGCGTGTAGCACACACTACCGACAAATACAAACGATATGCCTTTTATTTCTGGGATTACAACAAATTTTAAAATAGATGACGCTTTTATTTGCATCACTACAATAAAACAAATACAGCAAAATATGAGAAACATAAAAAATTACGAAGAAGAAGACACACACAAAAGGGTAGCTCAGCATAACGTTTTGTGGAAGCAAACCGTTGATTCAGCCTAAGAAGTAATATTTAGTTGGTTTTATATTATATCAGATGGTTATAATTTTTTGAAAATAAAATAAATCAAAATTGTAATTAATGTATGTCCCAACTAAAATTCATGTCACAGACAGTTTATAAACTAATATTAATATTTAAATAACGCATTTAATTGAGGTTTACAGCAATTCTATATAATTGATTTTATAAACACCAGAACCCTCTTTATCAGGTAAGAGCCTCCATTAATGAGGTTCTTAAGTAATCTTTTGAGCTATAATATACTAATTTAACGACACAGAAAATAATATTTGTACATGAAATCATAAATTAAAAAACGCTGTACTGCTGATTTTCTTGGGTACTCCTTTCTCAACAGGCCAACACACTGAAGCACTTATTTTTCAAGTATCAAAATTCATTTTTGTGCTTATCTTTGGTACTATAACTGTTTTTATTGCATTTTGTGTGCATTTTTGTAAGCCTATTTGAATAAATGGATTCTGACTAAAAACATAAAAGCAATTATTACCTAAAGAGTCCGCACGCCGACGCTCTCGATGTAAACCAGTCTCCACCGGCCAAACGCTGCACTAACGGCACAAAGTGCTGCTCCAACGCTTGAGGCGTGTGATGGGCTGCCACAGCACGCAGTGACGCGACCGCCTTGTCCCGGACAACTGTCTCTTCGACTGTTGCGAGGGACTCCAGCGGCGGGAGGAGGCAGTGGGCAAACTCACCACCGCCAACCAGATTGATGAAGTTCCCTGACGATAAATAATGATAAATAGTTACTGACATTTAAACAACGCCATGACTAAGGCCCCTATAAGAGTAGGCGCGTGCCCCTCAGCAGTGGAAATGTATAATTTTTTTAGGATTAAGTATGCAATTACCAAAATATAAATAAATGAAGTAATAAACTCAAATCTTTATGTTTTTTTGATAATTCTATGATTTTGAAGAACATGTTTTTCTAGTTCAGACAAAAATGTCTTTACAAGATCCAAGTATAATATTAACTTACAATGTATATTTGTTGATTTTGGATAAAATAATTTATTCAATAAATTTTATATTTGCAACTGTCATAGTTAATTTTAAATATATTTTTTTTATTGTTCTCATTATTTATAGCATCAGCTGATGTTTTTCTTTGCTCACCCTTATTGAAAGAATGAAAGAAAAACATTTATGGACCACATACATACAAACAGAAAGTATCAAAACAATATTTTTTTACAAAACATGAAGATATTCCATGTAAATATTCATAACGACATAAAAACAAATAATTATTGCCGACACCCCGATTGAAAATAAAGTCTTCTGATACACTTACATCTTCTGTAAATATATATAATAAATTACCCGATATATTAAAAAATGAAAGTAATGATATAATATTTACACGAAAACTAAAACAGTACCTTATTAATAAATCATATTATGATATTAATCAATATTTTACTGATAATCATAAAATTTTGTATTGGCTATTTAGAATAAATGCAACTATATAAAATTTAATAAAATTACTAATTTAAAATGTTATGTTTCCTCTCTCCTAGTCGTTATATGCGTGCCCAACAGGGTCCATTACACTGGTTTCACTTTCTATGTAACATCATATGTACATTATGGTTTGGCAATAAATGATTGAGTATCATTGGCTCTTAATAGTTTCACTCACAATAAACTACAATTGATGCATGGAGACCAAGCTTAGATAAGCACACACACAATCATGAAGAAAGGTCTACCAAATAGCTATTCATTTTAATTGTTACTGATCTTAAAGCATCACTGAAAGGGTACAAAATAAAATAGCACAAGCACACTACTATGTCATTATTACATGTGAAATGAATGAAAATTCTGCCCAACTGACATAGTGGGCAGAATTTTGATGCTGACACTTTTTGAGTGAGATTGTGCATCTAATCAGTTCATTGTTTATCTAAGAGTCCAAGTGAGATAGAAAATGCATCAGAATACTGCAATCAGTGTATTGTAAGCACTAATTGTAGTCTTTACACCTTGTGATGTAAGCTTAGCTATCTTTTTGTTATGGTTATGATTAGATGTTAGCGAAAAAGGCGTGCCTCCATGGAAATGTTTGTTGACAATTTATTTAAATTGTTGTTAAGAATAAATATATAATGAAAAAATGGAAAAACTACCTTATAAGTAGCGGTATATGTAAAAAACATATTTCGATTTGCTACCTACGCAATTGAGAAATTATTCAGAGTTCGATTTATCTACAGAATAGTATAGTAAAATATAAGTCTGTGATGGACTATAAGCTACATTTCGTTAAAAACTAGAGCACATGTGAGGAATCAAACTTTAATGGGTACCAGTAACTGGAAAATTAATAGTACTTACCGAGTTGTTCCGCAAGAGCAAGAAGCACTTCATCTTCGTCGTAAATAGTTTCAGTTAAAAATGGAATCAGTTCTGAGCGCGTTCTTTCAACGCCTAAAGCCAGTGCGATAGTTGATAGTTTCTTAATAGAATTCAATCTCAACTGTACATCTTCATTTTTTAATTCGTCGATCAGTACAGCGATGGGGTATAATGACTCATCCGTCCCAGAGTCGCTCGCAGCCATTATGCAGTTTTTGATATGGATCCTTGCTGCTTGAAAATCCACAAAGTAACAAAGTTATTACCGGCGGTAATGGGATTGCGTTTTTAAATATTTTCTGTGAAAACGTATGAGAAAAGGTAACAAGCAGCAATATGGCAGCCTGACAGTTTAAATGTCTATTCTATAGACTAGAAAACTCTATTGGTTATGGGTTACTTCAATGTTGCTATGTTAAAAATATTTCAAAGAACAAAACGCGACGGCTAGGTTTGCGACAAATAACACAACTTCCTCTTGGCTATTGTAATGGACCAAAAAAAGATATAGCGGTAAAAATTAAATTTTCAAAAGATTTTTGCTAGGATTTTTTAGATAAGAATTCATCTGTTTTGTTTGTCAAGTTTTTGACGTGTTGTCAACGTATTTATTGTAATTTGTTCAGGATATATTTTCTAAATTATTTTAATTTTATGTTTGTGCGCCATAGTAACTGGTTTTTATAGAGCGGGTGGCGTGGTATGGGAGCTGAAGATGATAACCTCAACGCATCTCTCGCACATATTGTGCTGTGCTGCGTGGCCGGGCGGGGGATAAGCCGCATGTCAGGGAAGAGTTTCACACACCCGGGAATGCATGTCAACTTCTTTTTACACGGAGTTCTGGGATTCCTTCACTATCAAAGTAAAAATTATAATGACATTGAGTTTTTTTAAGTTTCTTTGTAAAAGACAATAATTGTTTTTAATGATTCCCCTCAGGTGGAACCTTCAACAACGATTTCAAGCCAGCCTACTTTATCAGCTATAAAGCGACTCGCTACCTAGCATTGCCATGTCTAATGGCGGATCTGTACCGAGGTAACCACGCTTTGAGTACGCTGCACCTTGTCTCTGGCTTGGTACCTTTTGCTTTAGCGCTGTCCGGTGAAGACAATATTCAACTCGGAAATTTGGTGATAGCTTGTAACATTATATCCCTATGTCACTATTCTGCTGTGCATAATAGAGAGTGGGGCTGGTTTACAGCTGGTGCGGCAGTTTTTGGCGTACATCCTAACTCCGCAGATGGGCCCGAAGGTTCTGTACCCCCTGGGCTTAGCACTGATGGAGTATTGTGCGTACAGAGTGTTTCACATACACTATGATAGCAGTAGCCCATGAGATAATAAATTAATTAGAAAATTGTGATGTGTTTTCTTTGTAAAGAAACGTTTCTATTCTTATATTCTTCTATTTGTTATATGTACGCCACTGATAGCCCTGATACAGATTCTTTGTTTCTTCCTCATATATTAAGGTATAACGAGGGACGGGTCAGTGTTAGGAGAATGAGGCCTGATGGGGATTTTTTCGGTTTGGATTGTCTTTGTGGGGTAGCCTAACAAACGATGATTCACGTGCTGTCGTACTTAGTGTATTGAGGTGAATTAAGTTCACGGAATGATTAATTTTAATGCACCTAAGTTTACTAAAAGTGTGCTGTAGTTGACCTGGACAGGGGCTGATCGTGAATTTGTGGGGCCCTGAGCTGTAACTATTGAGAGGCTTATCAACTAAAAGTGACGTCAAAAAACTTTTTTCTTTTAATGATAATATATTATTGCTATAAAATATTAATTGCTCAAAAAACATAAATACTACTAAAACCTACACAAGTATAAATTGTAAAAAGAGCGACCTTATTTTATGTAGTAGCAATCTCTTCCAGGCAACCTTTAAACGAGTGAGAAATCAAACCGCCTATTGTTTTAAAGGGGACTGGGGTCTAGGGCTGCAGCCTAAGTAGCCCATCGGTACATCCGGCCCTAGACCTGGGTTAATTAACTCCGGTGTATTAAGTTTACTGCACTGCTTTTGGGCTTCTACAGTTTATTATATTTGCCATCCATCCATGCCATTCATCATATGCTAAATTCACTGAGACTAGTGAGAATGACCGATCCCTTGTAACTCTAAGAGACAAATAGCTTCTGGTTATTGCGAGAAATAGAAATTTCGAAATAACACGATTGGACTGTCAAGGCATTTAAATCTACGAGATTACGATCAACCGTATTTATTTTCTTTCGTCAGATTGCGAATGAAGGGACCAAGTGAAAGAACCACCATGACATTTAATAAGGTAGGCCCTTTAAATGCACCTTATTAAAATAAAATATTCTCCACTACATTAATATATGGCAGCATTCGAACCGGTGGTAGAGTCATTAGATTTAATAAAAAAATTATATACTGTTTTGAAGATTCAAAGTATCTGTAAAGATTTATTTGAATAAAGCATTTTTCAATTTCAATTTCAAAAAATTTCAATTTCAATTTATAATTATTTGGTGTGTGGTGGCATGCCGTCGGATTAGAATACCAATTTTCACCGCCTCCTCTATTCCTCCTGAGCTTTTATCCCATTTTATTCCCACTGGTCCGGATTCCCCAATAGGCCGGTTTCTATGTCGTTTTGTAGGTGGATTTGGGGCAACATTCAGCAGAAAAGAGGGTAGCAAGACGCTCATTTAACCTAACTTAATAATGGTACCTACAGCTTTCTTAAAGCAGTTTGCCAAACTTGATTATGGCAACATCCCTCACTATCGGTAAGGCGGCCCTGAGTCCAGTGCACTGTAGTATTACGGGCTGTTAACCTTAAATCAGGCTCTGGCCAGAGACCTCATTATTTTGAACGATGTTTCTAAACACCCTTGATTATCGGTGAGGACTTAAAGAGGTCCTGAGTCCAGCAATGGATTTTAGTGTCAAGAGCTTATAACCTTAAATCGGTACTGACAGATACCTATGACTTTGAACTTTGTTTCACTGTTTTACAGTAGAAAACTAATAAAAAGATGGCAATTCTATGTGTCATTAATGGTCAAATAAAGTGTATGGTTAGAGTCCGTGGGTAGAGTAAATTAATAAATATCCACTGACATTCACACAGCGCCGTCTAGCCCCAAGTTAAACGTGAAGCCTGTATTATGGGTACCTACTAAACAAGAGATAAACATACTTATATATATTTTTTTTGTAAACACATACATATTATACATAAAAAACACCCAGACCATTTCAAACAGTCATGTTCATGCACACAAATGTTTGTACTGCCCGGGGATTGAACTCGGAACCACAGTAAACCCGGAACCCTTGGTGTAACAGCCGACGTCTTAACCATTGAAATGGTAGAAATAGAGTAATACAAAAAACAAACAAAATTATTAACGTCTCAAAAGTATCTGTAATTAATAAAGATATTTTGAGTTTTCATCTTTACGAAATGCTCGTTTTTCACGATGAGAGGGTCTTAGTTATTGCACACACACATTTCCAATCAGTATTTCAGTGGCGCCACTATTTATTATTTTCCTCTCCCCTATCCGATAAATTGTCTGTCTGCCTTTTACGTGTAAAAAGTGACGAAATCTCTCTGGTAGCGAGTATACGTCGCTGTAGGGGGCTCTCCAGCCGCGCGGTTTATATTGACGCACTCAATGCTTTAGGGTTGGTTAAGCTTAGGGAAATGTTTTTTGTTTCGACGTATACGTCTCCACGGTGCATTACTGGTTTACTGATTAATGATAATCACTTTGAACAGACTGACTTTTCGTTCTGGTTGTAAGTTAAGAGCATGGTCGATGGTAAAAGGTGGAGGATGGAGACGTTTTAACAAATGTACTACGTTTCACAATACTTTGTATGTTTTTTTATGCACAAAAATAATAATTTTGAAAAGTTATTGGTATATTGAGTTATTTAATTTTATTTCTCACTATAAAACACGATTAAGTGTTTAACGAATAGCCACGGTGAAGTGTTTGAAGTGCTTTCCGAAGTAACACGAGATGGTAATTTTTGATACCCATTCGATGAAGATAGAACCCATTAGATCGTCAGGGGCTCAATGTGTGGTCTGTTGCCTTCCGACCGGGAGAGCGCAGGTTCAAATCCCGCTAAATGCAACTTAAAATTTTCGAAAATTCGATATGTCATTGGTACGTCATATCGATTTTTTTAAAAATCAAACCGCACCTTCCAGATCGGAAGGCAATGAACCACCGACGCTCTAAATTAGGTACACTGACAGATTATTAGGAGACCAATACATTACAAATACTTTATCTGACAACATCGGAGAGCAAAAAAAAAAGAAATGACTGTACAAAGTGTTCTTAAATATCATACTAAAATAATTATATCTAATTTTTTACAAACCTTTTTTTTTTCGAAGTAAAATCTGATAACCAGTAATTAAATATCTTTTTAACTTTAATAAACGCCATTGGCTACGGAAACCCGACGCTATCTGCCAACGTCTTTGTCTTGTACTCCAATGATATTCTGTATATATAAAGGTAGATACGCCATTCGTGCCTCAAAAACAAACCACCGAAGAGAGTACAGTTTGTACTCTTTTGTTTAGGTAAATGTGTTCGAAATTCAAAATATGTGTAAGTGTGCTGTCTCTGAATTCGGAACACTTATTTCGATTGTTTGTGAGCATTTCGCGAATCTATACTTTTTTATATCATTGTTGTACTCAAGTTGTCTCAAACTTATATTTACTGCATCGGATATCCGTGAGAATGTCTCCACTTGGCTGAGGAATCGCCACCTGGTCGTCAGACGTGCCATTATAGAGTAATGGCGAGCCAAATGGACCCCAATTCCGATAAATTTCAAATGAAATCCGCTTGAACGTAGCACGCGTGTAAACAATAGATTCATGTATTGTGTGTTGTGAGTTTCCATCCGTACTACGTACGACCGCCTAACAGGATCGTTATTGTGCCTCAATACTTTCACGATCATGTGGTGTAATTGGTTGAGATGTCGGCTCGTACACCAAAGGTTCGAGTTAAATCCCCGGACAGTACAAACATTTTTGTGCATGAACAGGTCTGCTTGTAGAGGTCTGGGTGTTTTCTATGTACAATATGTATGTATTTAAAAATATTTACATATGAATATGTTTATCAGTTGTTAAGGACCCATATTACAGGATTTACTTTGCTTAGTTTAGGACAAGTTGGCGCTGAACATCAGTAGATATTTATTTATTATAGTTTCTCACTATAGCATATATATAGCACTCTTTCGTTCTGTTTTATGGTCGATTTCAATCAATAACATCATTAGACAATTCAGTTTACTAAACAATTACTATTTTAAACAATTAACATTAAAGTTGTACCGGAATACGTAACACCAAGTTCACATTTGGATTTAAAAAGTGTCGCAATGTTTTTTTCGAACTACCTACTGCTGTTGGCCGCCGATGTCCTTTACAGCTTCACCGGGCAATTGGCCAGCGCAGATGGCTCACAGCCTTAAAATTTACACAACGAGCCTCGCGGGCGTCCCCGAACGGGACTCGAACCTCGGCTTAGGGCGTTGCGGGGGGGCTTGGTACCCTAACATATGTTGGGGAAAAGGTCGCCGGCACATGCCGGTAACGCGAATAGGACTGTGTGAATGTCGCAATGGTGTCGTTAATATTAACAAGGATATAAGTAGAATTGAGGCCCCTGGCGACCACAGACATTATCAATTAATGGAGAGCCAACTGAATTTGAAACTTTAAATTTAACCACTTTTGTTTGTTAGTGACAAGTTAGTTACCAAGTTTCGATTGATTGGTTTCAACTTCTACTAAAATAGTATAGGTTACTTAGGTGCGTCTTTAATTTTGGTCGCTCAAAAACACATTATTTTTATAATTGCCAGGAACTATTCAAACTAAACCATTTTCTATTGTGGTATACCAAAGATTTTAAAATCTGTGTTGTATACTATTGTTACGAATTGATGTAATTAAAATGTCATTAAAAATGGCGGCTAATATGTGACGTCAGACCACAGACAGTCCATAGAGTATGACATCGCATTGTCAAATAGCAAAGAGTCTAGTATGTTCTAGATAATTCGCGAACTATGTAGAATGACGTCGACGCTTCGTCAGCGGCGGACAGGTATATAAGGCGGACCGACGGGTGCGCCGGGAGTCTTGTGTTCTACTCAAGAGCGAACGAAGAGCGAAGATACCTGCGACTACAAGGAAGAAGCGAGTGATCAGCGATATCTAAGGATCGTCGAGTGTGATATAAACAGTGTGAAAGGAGTTAACGTGTGATTATTTACGTGTGTGTGCGGAAAGTGTTGTTTATAGTGTGCAGTGTTAATTACGGATTTTAGTGCGTGCGTTAATTGATTAATTAGTACCGAGTGTAAGTGGTAATTAGTGTTGTGTGTGATTAATATTGATTAATTATAAGTGTGTTAGTGTTATTCTTCGTGTTTGGCAATAATTTATCCGGAACCCCCAGCTCGTAACACTATTAATTACTAAACCATATCGTAAAGAACTAAGTTACGACATAGCCCGCCGGATCAGCAAGTTGAAGTGGCAGTGGGCTGGTCACGTATGCCGCAGAACCGATGGCCAGAGCAGATAAGTTCTGGAGTGGAGACCGCGTCTCGGCAAGCGTAGCGTAGGACGCCCTCCGGCCCGATGGACCAAAGTCTTGCGAAAGGTCTCTGGTGGAGGCTAGATGAGAAAAGCGGAGGACCGGATATCTGTCGCAAAATGGGGGAGACCTTTGTCCAACAGTGGACCTCGATAGGTTGAATAGATCTATAACGTTATTGTTTAGCAATGAATTGAACCCTAAATCTTGGTAAATTATATACACATGCTAGTCCTGTCTGGGTATTTTCCATAGTACGAATATGAAAGCAGAATTAGGTTAAGCGCGAAATTTATGGCGCGTTTATAGCCAGCGTTCATCAGAGACATATTAATGTCAAGATTTAGGGGAGAACATATTAAGCTGTAACTATTTAATAACTCACCAATTATCTAGTCACAATTTAAGCATAGTTTGTATTTACGACCTATGGTGTAATTGGTTGAGACGTCATGTTCGTTACATTAACATCTTTATATATGTGAATATCACATATAAATTACGACCTATGTTTTTTTATGTTAAAGTGTACTGGACGGTCAAGACGCTCACCTGTTGGTAAGAGATACGCCTGATCATGACAGAGCGGCATTGAAGGAGACCAACAACTGATAGACAGTTATTATTCTCCGTCAATGCGCTCGACACCTACGACAACTGATTTTAAGTCTCTTTTACCCGGTAATTTTAAAAGCTACAGTGCCCTCATCCCGAAACACAAAAGTGCGTAACACTCCTGTTTCACGGGACGATATCTGGCACTGCGGTGGGTACTACCTAGACGACTCAGTATCGAGTCTACGCTATTTCGTCGCTATTACTAGGTGGTAGACTCGTACCGAGTCATCGAGGTAAGTACATACCGCAGTGCCAGATATCGTCCTGTGTAATGGGAGTGCTATGCGCATTAGTGTTTTTGGATTAGGGCACTGCAGCTAGTAAAATAACCGGTATATTTGTTGTCTCGGGTAATGGCCGCACGGTGGTATACACAGCGAAGAATTCCTTTTTATTTTTATTGGTTTCTTCAATTCTGCTCTGTCATGTTCAGGCGAGGGACTCGCCGTCTCGAGCACTATCATAATTATTATAAGCACTGATACGTCCCCACCGAGGGGCACAAGCACAGACATCAAAATATACATTAGACTGGACAAGCCGCCAAGTTTATAGGCAGTCCCAGTGTCGCAATTTATTTTCGGTTCTTACCTGTGAAAAGTTATTATATTTCTTGGTAAATTTACTGATTCATTGCGATGATGGCATGTTACAATTGCACAGGATAGCATTTTGGAAAAAAACGGTAATTTCTTCTAATATTCGTGCGTCTTGACTCGTCTCACAGAGCGTAAACTGGTAGCCAGTGTATGCTCGTTGAGCTTACAGTTGTCGCACTTTAAACGCGGCTTGCCCCATCTCCTGTATTGGGAAATCTGTGGGCACAAGCCTACCAGTATGGGGTGTCAGCCCTAAGTCATCGACGCGGGCCCAATGCGGATTGGCCGACTTTAAGCACAACCTTTGAATCTCTTCGCAGGCGCAGGTTTCTTCACGATTTTTTCCTTCTCTGTAAGAGCGTCGGATAAACGTACAAATTCGGAAATACATTGGTACGTGGCGGGATTTTCACCTGCACCCTCCAGATCGGAAGGTAACAGTCCACACCGATCAGGGCAATGACGCACTTGATCCCGATAGTTGTACAAATTAAAAAAATATACGGGGTCGTATTAAGGTCGCAAAGATTAAGGAATTATAGATTATAGAATTATAAATTAAAAAAAAATCCATTAATCTATACTAATATATAAAGCTGAAGAGTTTGTTTGTTTGAACGCGCTAATCTCAGGAACTACTGGTTCGATTTGAAAAATTCTTTCAATGTTAGATAGCTTTTTTATCGAAGAAGGCTATAGGCTATATATCATCACGCTACGAGTAATAGAAGCGGAGCAGCAATGAAGAATGTTTCATTAATCGGGGGTATTTTTTCATACTTGGAGCTTCCGCTGCGTACGCTGAGTAAACGGTTAAAGTTACACAAAAGTCATGTATGAGAGTATTATTCTCCTTTTAAAGGTCTACAAAAAAGTCCGCGAGTGCATATGTCTATCTTTTAAGGTAAGCTCACTATAACATATTTTTTGCTAATAAGAATTCTGAAATTGACCCCGAAACCTTTAAAGTTGGAGGGAGGGGAAATCCTATGTATAGTGATAAATGAAAGTACCGTGTTATCCCGAATTTAATGCGAGCGAAGCCGCGGGCAAAAGCTAGTCAATGATATAAATGGTACCTCTGAGAACTAATTGCCCACATCCCTTAATGAAGAGCGGATTATGACATTAGAGATGTTCTTAATACTCAAGACATCGATACGAAGATATCGTATTAACTATTAAATGACATAAATATTAACAAATATTTAGACAACGCCATCTAATCCCCATTTTGGGAAGTAGCTTGTACTATTGGTACTAAATAACGGATGCAACGATACGAATTCTATGTATCTAAATGAGAAAAAGCACATATTAATGACACTTAAAATATAAATTTTACGTTTAAGTTTATTGATGCGAGATCACTTATTGAGTGAAAGCCGTGATGGAGTTCTTTTTCCGAATATTCTTTTTACAAGTGATAGAGAGTAAGATCTTTTGTTACATGACTAGCCGTGACTAGCCGAATATACTGTAGGTGCCGGCATCGTTATCAAGAAATTAGGTCTAGTAAATAGGGGGTTCTGAGATACGAAATCACATGGTTTCATTTTAACGTTTTTTATGATGGTAATGGTGCACATACGGGGATGTGTTGTGTAAGTCGGTGTTACACTTTTCGAACTGCACTCGCTCCGGTGATGTTGAAAAATATCGATACAAATGACACTTACTGGCGCATCCCTAACGCTTTCCCCGGCATTAGTGCTAAATGTTTTCAGTTCAAATTTACATTTTATTCAATTAGTCTACAAAGGCTTCTCTTTATTTCGCGGCAACGACTCGTTTCTGGTTGAGTGTGCTAAAACACCAATTTGCGGGTGAAATTATTATTTTGTAGTCTTTGAAATTCTGATTAATTCCATGAAATTTGTTGAAACTGTGGTACAGATTCTCTATTTATATTTAACACTAATTTCAAGGATGGTTAAACTTACGAATTGAGTTATCTGTTTTGAAGATGGAGAAATAAATTTCCTATTTCACGAAGTTAATTTTAGATCCTATTTAGGTGGTTCACCCAAGATGGTGAATGCTGTTGATTTTGGGACGAATGTTTGTGTACTGATCTATATATCTTATTATAGATATATATTAGGTATCTAAATGTCTGTCAGTTGTTGGTCTCCTTTAATGCCGCTCTGTCATGGTCTGGCGTATCACTTACCATCAGGTGAGCGTCCAGAGCGTCCTGTACACTTATAACATAAAAAAAGTATGTAAATTGTCTTGACCTCTTTTATTACCGATAAATAACAAATGAATGTACCTAATTTAAAAAAAAAACATGTCTCAATGTGAAAAAAAATTAAATGTTTCAGAATGCAAAAAAAATATTCTTAGGCCTGTGTTAGTTCGTATTATGCTAAAACTTCTATAGGTTTCGCCAAATTTTATTATTGTTTTTACTTATAGACATAGTTTGCATTAAGAGCACATTAAAAAAGCTTAAGATTAATATGGAACTGTGCTGTGACTCTCCACATGCTATGTTAGGTGTTTCCCAACGCGATAAGATCAAATGAGGACTATCATAGGAGAACTAGAGTGACTGACGTAGCCCATAGGATTTGCAAGTTGTACAGCAATGAACCGTAGAACCAAAGGTTCCGAAGCGATAAGGTTGTTGATTGGTGTATTAGAAAAAGAAGCCAAGGTTGATCCCTAACTAGGTAGACCGATGACCTGTATAAGGTTGTGGTTAGGCAATTTATTAATGTCGGCTGATTGGGATCGGTCCGCGTGGAAGTCGTTAGGGGAGGCTTCGTTCAGCAATGGATACCTATATTGGGCAGTATGATGATGCTAATGCAATCATTATCAATATAAACCATTTATTTTGTTATCTTCCTACATGTGTTTTTATGAATTAAGGGTACTTTAAAGAGGTGGTATCTAAACACAGATTGATATATAAATAACTTGTTTACTGTCATACTTTAACAGTGGTGGAATATCTAAAGTAATGAGTTTTAAGAAAATAAAATAATTCAAATATATATTTACACAAAGCTTAAAAAAAAAAATCCAAAAAGATACTTTGTTCATAGGTAATACTCCCTATAAATAAAATATCTGGTTGAGGTCGCCATTATTTGTAAAGGTGCCCAAGAGGCTGGTCACGTTGCCGCGCTGAATTGCTAGGCTAATTCTTTGTCCGAGATAAAGACCAGCCATCGTATCGTGAGATTTATGTCAATTTAATTAATATTAGCGCGTCAGTTATTGGAAAACAATAATTTGTTAGGGAATTTATTACTTCCAGGAACTTGTGGCGTGAAGGGAAAACTTGAGTAATAAATCTTGTAACTGTAGCAAATTTTTAGGGGATCATTTATTATAATTTGCCTTTAGCACATCACATGACGTTCGATGATTATTCAGGGTTGGCAGACCTATGGCAATATTCACCATAGATCACGATATTCTTAGGCTCGTAATCTAGAACGAGACTCAATTGATCTTTACTTAAATAGAGTTAGAAAGGGATGCCGCTATTTATAGTATATAGCGCTATCTCTTTCTAACACAATTTAAGTAAAAATCGACGTCGAGTCTCGTTCTAGATTACCTAAATCTATGATTTAATGGTGTGAACTGTCGCCTTCCTACCGGGAGGGCTGAGGTTCAAATCCCGACACGTATCAATGTGTTTCTAAATTTTCGAAAATATATGTACGCTATCCGACGCTCTTACGGTGAAGGAAAACATCGTGAGGAAACCTTATGAACGTCTGCGAAGAAATTCAAAGGTTGTTCGTGAAGTCGTCCAATCCGCACTGGGCCCGCGTGGACGACTAAGGCCTAATCACTCTATACGGGTAGGCTCGTGCCCCTCGGTGGGTACGTTTAATGAGCTGATGATGATGATTTTAATTAATCTAACTTTAACTTCAGTGATCTATATTGTATAATGCTTGAAGCATCAGTCATTATACCAAGGGTTCTGGGTTCGATCTTCGGACAGTACAAACAATAGGCATGATGACTGGGTCCTGAAATCGTAAGAACTATTTCATATTATTACAAATCTTGGTTAAATATAACGATGTGCTTACTCTCAGCTCGAAAACTCATGTTTTATGAATTTTATTAGTCTTCAAAGTTAGATGGGCAAGTCCATTTTTAAAGTACATTAATTGTCAAATATTTGTTAACAAAAGGATAACACATACAATTTAAAACAACTTTTGCTATGAAACCGTTTTAGTAAACGCAACATTTAATATAGTTGTAGTACAAAATTCACAAACTATGCGTACTAATTACTGATGCGTGACGTCATAACTACTAGGTAGCCATTTGTATGAAGCGTTTTTGGGAAAGTCCATTAATGTGCTTTTAGAATTAGAAAATCTCTGCGAGTTTTAATGTTAACGGAGTAATTTTTTTACCAATGTTTCTATTATTATACGGTCCATCGATATAATTAACAGAAATAAAAATTGACAACATCCCTATTGTGTGCATGAACTTGAGCATATCTGTTTGTATTGGTCTGGGTGTTTCTACGTATAATTTGAATGTATTTACAAAAAAAAGTATTTGATTACGTTTATCCGATGTTTAGTACTCATATTATAGGCTAGATGCTTAGTTTAGGACTAGATGCTGTTTGAATGTTGGTGGATAGTTATTTATCTAAATCAAGTAAGTTTTTTTTATGTTATTGCGGGCAAACGAGCAGACGGCTCATCTGATGGTAAATGACGCAGTCGCCCATGTTTATTTGCAATACCAGAGGGCAAAAAAATACGTTGCCGGCCTTTTAAGTGGGAATACGCTAAGTACCAGACTATTATTTTTTAGTCAGAAGACGACAGAACTGACGTCATAAAATAAAAAGGACATCAATTGATATAACCAAGTTAAAGCTTTGCTTATCGCAATGGGCCCTACGGTTCATACATACGCAATGTGGTAGCGTAATAGAGCATAGGTTAGGGATGTTAAGAAGGTTTACTGAAACAAAAAAATACAAATATTGTTTAATTTTCCCCTTGGTGTCACAGTCGACGTCTCAACCGCAACATCCAATGGGTAGTCAGATTTAAGAATTACGGATGCTTGCTAGACGAAATATTAAAACGTCAAATAAAAAATATGGGTCGTCACATTGGTTTAACTCCTAACACCACCTGAATACAAGTCATACTAAATAAATACCCTTTTTAGTATATACCTAAATGGGCCTTATTCATGTATGTATAAAAATACCGAGAGATTATTGATATTTTTTTATACGTCCATGGTCTCATTTAATTTATTTATTTATATTTATCAATGGAACGCGTCTAGAGAGAAAACTTTAACTATTATAATTCACTTTTATTTTAGTTTTCAAAATCTGTGTATGATTTTGTATTTTTCGTAATTTCAAATTAATTCTCGATTCCAAAAAAATACGCGATGGTTTTTCAGAAAATTCCGCGATGGTTTTTAAGATTCTAAATCTGAAAAACCATCGCGGAATTTTCTGGAATCATTGTCTAAAGAGAGTTCTGAACCATAAGAGGAAGAGAGTAACATAAAAAATTGTGTTCGAATTTTGAAGATTAAAAAATCAAAATACAATATAGAATAGAAAGTTCCCTTTAGCATCCCTACAGTATGTGCGTAAGACGCGTAATTCCGCGATCGCTCGCGAAGCTTTGCTATTACACGCCGTCAGGCGTCGTGCATTTGTCATCCGGGACGATATGTTGCCGGTTCTATGTTTCCTATAAAGGATTCTGCTTTAAACATGAAAAATATACCAAAAACGGTGCTAATACTACAAGACGAACATTTTAGTCCATTCATAGGTTAGTATTTAACGAAAAATCTGTGTTCTTATAAAGAGATACTGTATATAGAATTATGCCTAGAGAGGTCTAGTTAAACAAACTAAGTTTCTAGTCAACTCAAAGATTAGCATTTAGCTGCATTACGATGAAGAAAACAAAGACTGTTGACTGCCGAGTCATTATTTCAAGAATAATTTAATTTGTTAAAAATACGAACCTAGGAAGATAATCTGAATTTAAATATACCCATATTATAGTCATATAATTGTGATCTAGATAAGCGAATGTAGTAATGAATGGAACGATACTTATTTATTTATTTAACAATTTATGCACACACAGAAAAGACAAAACACAATAAACATGGAAAAGCACGTACAAAGGCACAGCTTATTTCACAATGAAATTTCTTCCAGCTGGCCAAAACAAAAGGAAACAAAGTAAGAAATATAGGCAAATTAATTACTTAATGTTACTTACAATTATTAATATCACAGTCAGTGGGTATCGCAATAAATAGGAATGTGAACTTACAAATCAATGAAGCTCCTTTTTTGTCAAAAGGACAAGGAAAGAAATGGCAACCATACCAATTTCCTATGGTTTACGATTAACCTTTGATGTCAACGTTTTAGATTATCAAGTTGTTATTTTTTAACCCAGACAACACCTCAGTTTAGTAAACACGGCAAGTGTTGATACCCTACGTATCACACACGAAATCTCCAATCTTATTGAAGTTCAGCCAATCGTGCGATCAAGTTATCGCATTGCTATTAGTCCCCCGGGAGAAATATGAAATATTCGGAGCCATGTTTATCTAACTTCGGTTCGACATTGAAACTAAGACGTGTTATTTTAATATAAGTTACAGTTACCTTGATTCTGCAAGTTGATCTTTCTAAGTAATTACATGATGGCAGGATAAATATTACTGAAGTAATTAAGCCTATGGTGGGAGATGAATCTACGACTGTACCCATTTGATATTGCATAGGCATTATCGATAAAACTGCGTGAGTTGATATCGATGACTTGCGAAAGGGTGCTGGTGGAAGCTGAATGAGCAGTCATTGGATATCTGGTGCAAACGATGTTCAGGTTCACTGCGATAGCTTCACTAAGAGCGAAAGATAAAGATAAACATAGGTATCAAACGTCTTTATCACCATGCTTCATGATGACCTGAATATTTTAGGTCTCATTAAATTTAAGTTTTACTCGTCCTCTTTAGGGATAACAATGTAGTTTAATAACACAGCTCAGTGTGTTTATTTCTCACTTATTCACCATTAATTAGTATGTAACTAAACGTGAATTACTAATATTATGTGAACTAATTTGTGAATATTAATTTATGAATATTAATTCACAAATAGACGATACTGTATTTTATTGTTTAAGCAATTTATAAAAACCTTAAAAATAAAATAATATAACTAAATAAAATAATATAATTACTAAATAAAATAATTAAATGAACTCCCCGTAGGTAGAGTTCCGAAGATACCGGCAGCGTTACCCCTTTGAATCGTTAAACTAATTCTTTGACCGAAGTAGCTGCCAGATCTCCGGTCGCCAGTGATGTCGACTAATCGTTTAGAAATTACTTTAAAAAGCCTTATAGCGCTAGGGCCCCACGGACCGAGGGTCTCGACACCGAATGGCACAAAGTCATATTCAGAGCCTAGACCCCTGTATTTGCACGCTTTTTATTTATTTCTTTCTAAAAGAGTCAATTCGTCTCACAGTACGTGGTTGGTGGAAATTGATCTCACAAATTATGCAGTGATGGTCAAAATGAAAATGCTTTACAGCGCTGCTCTATGGTAAAATTATAATTCATTCAGTCATTATTATTATAGTCTGTCTCGTTTAATAAATTAACTTAGAATTCACCTCTTGTGTTATTCAAGTCCTGTGAGATTTAGAGTAAACAAAAAGGCGATGTCTGTAGGCAGTCTGTACTTTTTTTTCGAACTGACAACTGCTGTTGGCCGCAGATGGCCTTTACAGCTTCACCGGGCAATTGGCGAGCGAAGATGGCTCTCAGCCTTAAACATTTACACAATGAGCCTAAGGGCGTCCCAGAACCTCGGCTTAGGGCGTTGCGGGGGGGCTTGGTAGCCTAACATATGTTTGGAGAAAAGCGGCCCCGGCACATGCCGGTTACGGGAATAGAGACTGTGCGAACTACAGGGACACGTGACGATGGCCCCGCCGGCGGGGTGATTAATATATATTAATAAAGTATATACACATACATTTTTAAACCACAAATGCTAGAGCGATACAAAGTACACTTAACGCCATCTATTAGTACTGAAGTGAACTAACTTAAATGAGCAGGGCTGTTTTAGACTAGGAGGTCCTTGGCATACAATTTAATACAGTACCTGTGTCATGAGCCTGAATAAACAATAAATCTTCTCTGAAAATTGAAATAGACTCTTCCATGAAATTTATATTAAATCCCAATACCTTAAATTGTACTAAACTATATCTACATATCCTTTATAATAAAGTTATTAAAAGTGCGTCAACTGACAACCTAAAACCATGATGACATAAATGTTTTTAGAGCGTCGGTGGCTCAATGGTGTGGACTGCCGCCTTCCTACCGGGAGGGCTGAGGTTCAAATCCCGACACGTACCAATGTGTTTTCGAATTTTCGAAAATATATGTACGTTATCCGACGCTCTTACGGTGAAGGAAAACATCGTGAGGAAACCTTCATGCACGCCTGCGAAGAGATTCAAAGGTTGTGTGTGAAGTCGTCCAATCGCACTGGCCCGCGGACGACTAAGGCCTAATCACCCTATACGGGTAGGCTCGTGCCCCTCGGTGGGGACGTTTAATGAGCTGATGATGATGATGAATCGTTTATTCCTCACTATATATATTGCAATATACTGTAATCATTAAACGTAAGGTCTATTAGGTTCATCATCCTCAGCTTATGTCCTCCCACTGCAGGGAAGGCCTTCCAACGCAGCATGCTCATGGGGAGATTGGGCAGTAACCCACTACGCGGGTGGGAAAAAAGGCTTTTATTTCTCAATTCAAGATATCATCTATTGTTTTATATCTTCGGTGGTGTCCGTAGCAAGTTGTAACAAGTTTTGTTGGGCTGATGCATGTTATTTCATATTTACGAACGTATGTGACTGGTGTAGCCAGGCTTTTCCGAAATGCGCCGGACGTCCTGGTATTGGGCTTCCCTACGGGCTGTGTTTTCTGGGTTTTAAGAGGGTTTAAATCACTTCTAGCTGATTTGAGTTGAGGTAATGTTGAATATGGAAAACTTAAATTGTTACATGTCATTTTTGATGGTAATATTTCGTCGCCTTCGATAATAAGCCTATGAAAAATGTTTCGAAGATTTTTTGTGTCTAACACGTAGGATATAGAGCATGAAATACACACAATATTACATATATATTATTATCATATCATTGTTATAAATAAGTGTCAATATGAAATCAAAAATTTGATATAACCAGCATCAACATAACAGCTACCTTTACGGTGAAGAGACAGTGATGCTACGGTGTACAATTATGCTAGAATCTTATAAATGAAATAAATCACTCAATAATTTCGTCATTGGCATAGTAAATAAAATAAATTATAGATATATTATACGTTTATTTCTTTGTTGAGACGCGAATAGAAACAATCAGTTAATAATACATATTCATACGTTGTTTTATGTAAACATATTTATAATAAACAACGTATAGATATGTTTCTATTCATTTTTGTTAATACATACATATTATACATCGAAAACACTCAGACTATAACAAACAGACTTATTCATACATACAAATGTTTGTACTATTTGATCAAACCTTGGCGGGAGTGGAAGCCTTAGTGTAATAGCCGACGTCACAACCATTACACCACCTGGGTCGTCAAATGTAAAAATAATGTGAGCAATATTCTATACTAGGACGATGATGATGTTACGTCCCTTAGACTAAGGAAACATATGTTCTTTATAGCCTGTCCAAGCCTGTTAAGATAAATAAAAGCAAAATAATAAGTCCCGAAATGGGTAACAGTTGCCATGGTAACACACACGTCCAGTTTCCGAATTCGCCCTCGATGTTTGAGAGCTGACTCGAAGTATTGTTTTGTTGAAGAATAACAAAGTTCCTTTGATAACTTTTCCAGAAACTGATTCCGAATCGGAGAAACATAGGGATAGGTAGATTTTTAAATTCATTTTGTTTGAACGATACCTTGATTCATGACTTTAGAATGCATAATAGGAGTTAAAATATTTTCTTAATTTTAGTGACAATAATTGCTTAAACTAAACTGATACTTCACCAAACATCCACGGCCGTAATATTGAAACTACCTTACGCCCTCTGATGTGGTATATTATGTAAAAATCGCTTAATAACTGCCGGGAAAAACAAGTTGTGTGCTCTCCGAAACACAAAATTAAAATTTCTTTCCAGGCAAACTAATCCGCATTAAACTAGCGTGGTACGTCGAATTCAAGACTCAGGATACGACCAACAACGGTCCTGCAATATAAGAAATTACTCCACTCAAAATACGGATAGCATATTAATATCATGCTTCCCAAGAAAACCTATTTTCATTATAGCCAGCACAAGCAACGCGAGCAAACTTGTCCCAACAACGCAATGAGAAACTCAATTAAGTTTTCATAGAATTCTTGTACCGTTCTTTTCATATCGCCTTCAATATTTCCTTATGTCTGCCAATAAACCGATCCATAAGACCCGCTCCAGGGATGGTCAGCAAAAAAACAAAGAAAAAAACAGGACAATAAAGGAGCGACGGCTATAGGTCGCACTAGTCGGGGAATAGCGGAGAAAATAGTCTATAAGGGTTGGTGCTATGTGAGCCGGACAACGAGCTACCCTGTAATAACTTTTAATATAGTTAGATAAGGTATATTTTACTTACTTACTTACTTCGCTGGCTCATTGACCCGAAGTGAGTCTTGGCTTCCGAAACAAGAGATCGCCATCTTTGTCGATCCTGCGCCACTTCCCGCCAGTCATTGGAACCTGGAGTTCACGCAGATCAGACTCGACGACGTCCTTCCAGCGGTACCTGGGGCGGCCACTGGGCGCCGCCCAACCGGTCCAGGTATGCTCTCTTCACATGGCGATGCCCCTCCATTCTCTAGCCAGCGAAGACGCTGCGCCGAGTATTGGTGTGGATATTTTAAGTACATAAATATGCACCATTTCAAAATATGAGTAAAATCAAACAATATGGTATATACATCCTTCTAGTACAGTTAATACGAATTAACTGAGACTAGAAGGATGCACATGAAACCATTTAATTTTCGATGGTTACTAAAAGAATTTTCTTTTCGATAACTCATGCTAGTTACGATAGGCGTCGATATATAATACTTGATATGCTTAAATTCCTACATACATCATTTTCATGTCTTGAATCAGGCTCATTGTGCCACCCCTAGTTGAAGACAAGGCAAAAGGTTTGGCCTGGATTAAGGAACCGTTCCTCGGTAAATCAATCAGCCTATGAAGTCCTAATGCAACGAAATAGGTTTTCATAACAGTATGATTAGACCGTCACATTCGAAGCAATAATGGACTCAAGATATTTTACAAGGCATTTGAAGTACCTACTGGTACACTTTATGAAGTGCATGAATCATCAGCCGCGCAGACAAGAACACATTATTCCTAATGTTGCCATATTACTCATAACCGGACTTATGGTGCTGGGCGCATGGTATTAAGCTGCAAAGTCAGTGCACCAGTTATCTCATATGGGTGGTTGACTTCACGTCACGGCGATCGACCAATACCGGCACAGGAAATAGACGCACCGTGCGTAGAGTATACCGATTGGTTAATAGTATTACATGTGGGCAGGTACATCGGTGAGCCTTATTACTTGTGTACTATACATACCTTCTCCATGGATGAGTGGTTCCATGGTTTGTGTTTGTGCCCAATGACCGGTCCGTCAGAGTGCAAGTGTATCGCCGATATCAGGCGAGACCACGACATGGCATGACTATAATAGCTCTGTGTGTATTGGCCGGGGACATTGTGGAGGAATCGAGTATCGACCCTTTTGGCGTTTTCGGAGAAGTTTTATCTTTAAAATAATAAGCTTCGATTTGTATTTAATATCGTGCAGCATTTTTATATAAATGCACTATTTTTGATTGCATGGAAATTGAAATATTGAAATTTTCTTAGCATAAAAGGGATATAATGAGTCAACCCTAAATGATGAATACTCAATGTACCTTCCAAAACATGGAATCATCTTTCTTTTTATAAAGACTCTGCAATGTTTTAATTAATTTGGGTTATTAATATCTATAATTATTCAATGTCTATTTTTACTGATATTTCATTTACATTATTAATTTATATAAGTGATCGCTTGTAACAATAAGCCCGCTTTTCCCATTCGAATTCGCTTTTCAACTCGTATCTATCCATTTCACGAAAAAGTTCGTTCGCTTTTGTAAACTTAATAAATGGGAAATTGATGCTTTTGCTTCGGCAACTAGGTATATATTCTAAGAACGCAACTAAAGTAGGTAATTATATTAGAAAACTTCAGCAATGAATTATTTTAGTGAAACCAATTAGAATTTTATACCGGGAAAAGAACCTAATAAAAATTCTCAAAGAGATTACGTACGAATAACCTTGGTATTGAACGATATTCCATGATTTTAATATTTAAATTCCAGTAATTTCTATTATGATTTAATGAAGTACCATGTTAAACAAATTAAGTATATGTTTCCAAGTAAAGAATAAGAGGTAAGTAGGTATTTGATCAAATTAATGATTACTATCACTGAGATGACATCCCTCCCTTCCTCATGAGTTTCATCAAAGATATGACACTATGATGAAACCTTATAAAGATCTCCTGAGAGAACTTTAAGTGACAGCTGTGGCTTAGGTTTCCAGCATCCTGAAGGACTTTTTGCCAAGACAAGTCCACATTAGCACAATCTGATTTGCTCCTCTTCTTTTACTCATGCGCTCCAAATGTCCATACTGTCTTACTAACTTCTATTATTTATCAAATTCAAGCCGATTTCAAAGTTTTTATTTTATTTGTATGAGATGCAAATCATGAGAAAAATATTTTTCTTATATTTGACGCTCTAACGTAAAAGATATTTTAGTTACAAAACTAAAGCTATTTTAAACGTAAAATATTCTTTATTAATAAAGCAAATCGGGGTTTACTCTGCGGGCCCACTATAGAAATATTTTACTAATTAAAACTGTTTAGTTTTGGTCTCCAAATTCCTGGACATCAGAATATTTTATAAATAACAAGTTAGAAAAGGCTAATTTAAATGGAAAAACATGTGTATCTTATTTAAATTAGGTGTTAATGTCAGTTTTGGTAGCTATAATAGTTAAATAAATTGAAGACGCTGCGTGATTTACGATTCGTCAGCCATATTGATGTTTGCAACGCATCTGACGTTTACGATGTTCCCGCTAAATTTATGGATAGTTTTGTTTTACTCGGTCAACATTAAGCAAAGGAAACTATGTCTTGGGTGCGTTAATTTTTTTTTGTTTAATTGCAGAGTGTTTCGTAACTTTGACATTTGTTGCCTATTTTAGATTAATGTTTTTATGCTCAGCTTTTTAGTAAGGACTTTTGTTCCGCAAATAATAGGTTTTTTATTGTTTTTGCCGCTAAACTTTCGACCGAATACCGTATCTTATTCTATTAAATATTTCTAGATACCAGATTGTATCATAATGTTAATAATGGAACTTACATACGTTTGTATAGTTACATACCTTTTATATAAAAAAATGCTTACCATTACTATTTCCCGTCCCAAGAAAAAAATATCTTTGATCAACAACAGTGACAACGGTTAATTTAGGATAACAAAGGATATTTCTGTTAATACAGCTTGCCTAAACGTAAGACAGATAGCCGATGAAGCAAGTCCTGAAGTGGAACCTCATCAACGCATTGATAACTTGATTGATGGTGAAAGTTCATGAGGGTATGATGAATCTGTCTGGTCGTATTACTAGCAATTGATAGCAAAAAAACTCTGCTTTTGAATCTTAAAGTAATCCGCGTATAAATAATTGTAAATGTCTGAATTAAGGAGAGCAAATATTTTATAAAAAAAATCACTGAACTTTTTTATCTTCGACAACTCATTTGGTGTAGCGGTTGAGACGTCGGCTGCTACACCAATGGTTCCGGGTTCGATCCTCAGGCAGTACAAACATTTGTGTGCATGAACATGTCTATTCCTATTGGTCTGGATGTTTCTACGTATTTGTTTAAAAAAAGTGTATACTTCAGTATGTTTATCTGTTGTATAGTTAGTACCCATACTATAAGCTTCTCGCTTAATTTTGGCTGTGTGATTATTATCATAATAAAGGGTATGTGAACTTTTGGAGAGGTGAACGACCGATATGATTGATTAGTTCCAATGTAAGCGGATCCGGTACGAAGGATAAAATCGACTCAACGCATGGATATAGTGTAATGATGGGACACCGAGAGTAATGAAAGAGTCTTTACTTTTTGTAGTCTGGTTTATTAATGTCTCTTAATTACAATAATCAAAGCTTATATACTAACACTAATCCTATGTATGTGTGGAGAGGTGTATCACACACTACACCTCCCCCGTATTTAAAGAAATAAAATATAATTAATAATTTTTATTTCTAAACTTATTGTTTATATATACTACGTTTAATTATAATTTATATCTTATATAACTTACATAACACACGACAGACGGGCTTACATTTTTTTTTTGTTATATTTAGAGTCGGTTATATTATATAAATTTATCTAAAATGATAAGGTAAAACATTTGTAAGAAATTCCAAACATCGTAGGTTTTAATCAACTTAGGCTCTTAAATAAAACATTATTTATTTGACATTAATGCATATTTGTCCAATTCTTATGCTTTTCTTTCATAGAGTCACTTGTCACAACTTTCATATCCATCCATTTCTCTTATATTCATACATGGTACATTTTATAACCTCTTTCGGTACATTAAGGATACTTTGTCCCTATTAATTGGCATCTCCTTGGCCATTTTATGACATATACATTTTATTTAGGCAGTCTTTTTAGATAAGGGTTCACTCATACTTCCAAATATTTTCACAGAGAGAAACTTGTCTACACCATGATCAAATATAGGATTGACCCTTGACTTAGCCTTGTACCATTTACTTACATACATTTTACATTTTTATATTTCGGATAACCTTTTTACGATCTTTCATATATCTCCAACCATTTTCACAGAGAAATCTCGTTTACACTATGATTAAACTGAAGGATTGGATACCGAGTTTCTTTCGTCAATTATTGTCCATCATTCAATTCCAACTTACACATATTCCAATCCTTTTCATTCACTGTACGAATATTTAGCAACTTCATATTATTTATTTACTCTTGGGTGATCAATCCAATGATCAAACAAATAAAATTATAATTGCTAAATTATTCCATAACACATCACTATTCTATTCGTATTCCATAATTCTTATCGTACATCAATAACAATCTTAACTACATTTTATAAACGCTTTCTTGCTAATTCTTCGTTCTTGCATAAACTCTTGTTTTAACTAACTTTGATATCACTGTGTAATATTCCCATTTCTTATTATAGCATTACACAAAAAATATTTACTTTTTTAAATAACTCAATTTAATTTACATATATCAAATAATTTCAAAAGTAATTCATTCAATTTAAAAGTTTGTTAAAGTGTGCACAAGACGACAATGTTTTTGAAGCTCTGCCCTTGTATGTCGCGGTGTCAAATTCACGCGATGCGCCTGGAATGCGCGGCTATGTAAGGACAGGAGTCATCAATAAATTGCACATACATATAATATTCAAAGTCTACTTTTAAAATCTTACTTTAATAACAGTACTCTCATAAGATATTATAAAACAAAAAATAAAGAACGTAATCAAAACCAATTCAAAATACTGTGAATTGCAATATGATACGTTTAAATGTTGCGCTCTATTATAAATATTATAATGTAACTCATTTTTATAGGAAAAACACACATACATTACAATACATTTTATAGGACATTTATATAGATAATAAAAAAATATGCTTTGAACAAATCCAAACAATATACTAACTAAATATAAGATGCCGTCCGTCTGAAGTACTAAAGTAAAAAAACAATACATTAATAATTATAACTTATTTAGTTTTTAATTTAAAAAATAGCAAAAAAAACCTTCATATACGATACGACATCCGTGTTGCTTGTTGTCTCTTGTCGCACATCTGTCTATCTCTCGGCTGCTTCCAAGCTTCCGACACCGTCTCTCCCGGCAGCCAGCATATCCACATCACGACTCCAGCATACTCCCGGCAGTCAGCAATGGCAGCAACATCAACTCGTCATCAGACGCTACAAATCACTCGACGGTCAACACGCGCCATTGTCCCGTTGCTTGTTTTTATCTTCTATCGTCGCCGTTTTGCGTCTACTTTTTGAAGTATTCTCGTCCTCTTTTTGATTAAGACACTCACTAAAATGCTTGGTTCTTATGCTCAGCACTGCCCGAAGGCAGCACTGGCAGGGTCGCCATGTAATGATGGGACACCGAGAGTAATGAAAGAGTCTTTACTTTTTGTAGTCTGGTTTATTAATGTCTCTTAATTACAATAATCAAAGCTTATATACTAACACTAATCCTATGTATGTGTGGAGAGGTGTATCACACACTACACACACATACAACCAGAACTGTCCATGTACCTCACAACAAATGTTGTACGTTTCCCTATTACGAATGCAGGGATCTAAGGGATCGCATTGTAAACAGATGCACATACAATAAATAAACGGAATCTACGACTAGCATACCGTTCTGCCCTACTATCAAAGAGTGCAGCAAGTCGAGCTTTTGGGAAAATGTACTTAAGACCTTTGTATTTTTTATTGTAAGTCATAATGTTTAAATAGATTTTCAAAAGGACTTAAGTCAATTTGACCAAAACCCGGACTTATTACATGCGTCGTTAGGAGGACAGTATTGCTAAGCACCTAAATATAATAAATCCATCATTGACATTAAAGTATAACATCTAAGTTAAATCATGGGGCGTTCATTATCAATAACTATTGTCTTTTATGTAAAGTGAACAGGATGATCAGGACGCTGACCTGATGGTAAGTGATATGCCTGACCTTGACGGAACGGGATTGAAGGGATCCATCAGTGGCGAAATGCGCCCGTCACCTGAGGCAACAGATGTAAGGTCTCTCCCGATACACAAAAGTGCATAGCATTATTTTACGGGACGATATCTGGCACTGCGTTGGCTTGCCTAGACGACTTAGTACGAGTCTACCACCTAGGAATACTTATTATAGTAAAAAGCCGCAAAAGGAGAACACTAAGGTATACCCCGCCCAAAGACTGCACCATAAAAAAGGGCGAGCTATGACTAGCCCTTATCAATGGTGCACTAGAAGACTCCAATATATTACCAAATTCGCGGACAATATACGAGACACAATTGATGTTTTATTGTTTTAACGTCTATCGTCGTTTACTGTCTACGAACATGAGGCTAACACTGGCAGAAAAAATGCGATGGCCTGGGACGAAAAAAGATTTGATCGCAAAAAAGGATGTTTCCATATAATAGGTTTTAAAAAATAAACGATAGAACAAGTTGCAGTCAAAAGTAATAAATAATAAAAATTGGCCAAGAGCGAGTCGGATTCGCCCGTGGTTCCGCAGTATGATGTAACATAAAATATTTTTTATATACTTAGACACCTACTACAGTTTTATAAAAAGAAAATAGTGGTTCACCTTTTATATAAAAAATAACCACAGACTAGATAGATATCGTTCAAATCAAATTTCGTTGTGAGATTTCATTTATTTTTATTTTATTTTATCAATTCCAAGTTTTGGAATTAAGAGGGCGACACACTTTTTTCAATTTTGAAACTGTCTCAAGGTTCTTCTTGAACCTTATAACTGTTCACATAATACATATATACTTAAAAAATTTGAACAGTGCTGTGCCAATAGTTTCGGAGAAAAAATATTTGACATACGGACAGACGGACACACATGAAGAATCTTTAAGGGTTCCGTTTTTTGCCATTCGGTTACAGAGCCCTAAAACAGTCCTTTTTGGGACCAAGTCTATTTTCATGGCTATCGTGTTTTTTCTTTATCTGTGAATTTCAATCTTATTCTGCGAACGTGTTATAACGGACCAAGACAAGCAACACACAAAACCCTTTAATCCGAACTACGAGACAAAAAGCGGAGCGCGTTGCGTCATGTGCCCGCGCAGTGAAAGTCCGCTGCTGATTGGCTCCGGTTCGTCTGCGGCTGACAGCCCTTTGGGGTATGGCAGCTTTATACTACCGACCTCTAACTAGTACTCACTTACAGACACAATTATATATTTTCGATAGCATTAAGAGTTTTATAATCTAAAGCACCATAACAGTACAAGCACCAATAGCACCATGTACATAACCTCCCCAAGCATAGGTATGTTAGGCTACCAAGTCCCCCCGCAACGCCCTAAGCCGAGGTTCGAGTACCTCTCTAGGACGCCCTTGACTCGTTATGTAAACTTTAAGGCTGAGAGCCATTTGCGCTCGCCAATTGCCCGGTGAAGCTGTAAAGGCCATCTGCGGCCAACAGCAGTAGTCAGTTTCCCTCATGGACACATCAGTGTAAGTACCTTAATCTATACATCTTCAATACATATCAATAAAATTGGAGTGACGGTTTGTACTCGTTATATTGAAAAAACAATTTTTCATCCATGCATAGGTATGAATATAAAATATACGGAATACACCAAAACAACATATCTTCCAATTGTTGCCTGTCTGTCTGTTTGTTTGTTCCGGGTACTCCCTGGAGTGGCTGGTCCGATTTAACCGGACTTTTGTGGGCAGGATGTAAGAATGAAAACTTTAGGCTGCTTTTATTTTTGAAAAACCTTTTATTTTAAGTAAATAATGTTTTGCTGAAGCGAAGCCATTTTAATAGGTGGATGACACCCTGGATGGTGATGGATATGGAACACATAGGCTACGTTTTACTGCGGGAGAATACCTTATACCGCGGGTAACAACTGGGCATAGCAAGTCTCAACTATTTCTCGCACCGTAGATTCTGATTCGCTTCCCGAGACTGTCGTAAGAGGCGACTAAGGGATACCAGATGGAGGACAGCAGCGCCATCTTGTGTACATAGTACCTATAGACACCAGCCCGAATGCCCTGCGCGACAACGAGCATTTAACCCCCATTTTGATTAGCGCTAATGGAGATCTATGTCCAGCAATGGACTACAATAGGTTGTAGATGTGATATAAAAAAAACTCATCATTTCATCATCATCATCATTACAGCCTAATTATGTCCACTGCTGAACGAAGGCCTCCCCTAATGATTTTAACTGCGTCTTTCATAGGGGGTAAATGCCATACTCACCACGCTTGGCAGGCGGGTTGGTGAGCGCAGAGATACGCCAGTACCTAAGTGATGCTGCTGCCCATCACTTGGTGGAAATTTTCCCTCAGTCGCCTTCTACGACACCCTAGGAAGAGTAGGGGTGGTGACAATCGTATTCTACTCTGCCGTCACCACACGGCAAAAAAAAACTCGTATATTTATTAATGTTTCCGACTATAAATATACGGAATCTAAATACACGTCCTTGGGTTATTTGGTCATGTCGTTTACTATGATGTAACCGCATTGATCACAACCGAAGCTGTATGTATTGTGCCTTGCTAAAGCCTTTCTATATTAAACTAGCTGGTGCCTGCGGCTTCGCTCGCGTTAGAAGTATTATTTTTCATCCCCTATTTCACCCCCTTAGGGGTGGAACTTATCAAAATAATTTCTTAGGGGAAGCCTACGTCATAGTACCTTTATGCATGCAAAATCTCAGCCCCATCGGTGTACAATTAACAAAGTTTTATACAAACTTTCATCCAGCATTTTCATCCCCTTGGGGCAGAATTAATTAAAATCCTTTCTTAGCGGATGCCTACGTCAGACCATCTACCTGCATGCCAAATTTCAGCTCGACACGTCCAGTGGTTTGGGCTCTGCGTTGATAGATCACTATGTCAGTCAATCTCGCGGAAACCTTTGAGTTATATATATTTAGATTGCTAATGACACTTCAAAATCCACTTGCAGAATTGCCCTTTCTTGTTTTTTCTTTTCTGTATAGAAGAAATCGCTTCAAGCGATAAGACCGCTTAAATTGCATTATATTTTGTTAATTACTGTGAATTACTATGACTGCGCACATGCAACAAAGAATTTTATTTATCCAGCATCTACATCAATAACACCAAAAAACCAGCCAACAATCCAAAAACTTCAACAAAACGTATGTTCATTAATATTATCTTTGCAAATATAAAGGCCGTAACTTACGCTTTATTCAATACGTGGATACGCAGACTCCCGTCTCTATTGCGTCACATTAGAACGGAGATTATGCGGCGGTGCCGCGATGGTCTCGCGTTTACTTTCATCCGAACTGCTTTTACTGACCCGCCGCAATAATGAATGCACATTCCAAACGTATTTGACTGCGCGGCGTTTAGTAACACTCAGTGTTGCCACCGGAGTTTTAGAAAAAGAGCTTTTTGGGACGTCAAAAAGGGCTAGATTGAGCGTCAAAAGATTTTCTGTCCTAAAAATGCTGAAATAAACATGTGAAGCCGTTTTTTTAGCTCGTCTAAATAAAGGTCATCACGACCGATGAAATAGCAAAAAAGTACTTAACAGCATGTCGAAAACTTCATATTTGCTAATATTTTCAAGACAGTGAAATAGAGCTAGATTGCTCTTTTCGGGCTAAAAAAGGAGTTCACCTATACTAAAAAGTGCTAGATCTAGCTACAAAAGGGCTAAGGTGGCAACACTGGTAACACTATAAAAACTGAGAGTTAAACGTGCCGTTATGTTTCTTTTTGGTTATAATGCGTCACAAATGCCATATTCTCGGCCAAAAACAACTTTTTATGTGAGCGACGACCGTTTCTAAGGTTACAATCTCTGGTGTAGACATATGCGGTGTCATCATCATCATTAGCTCATTAAACGTCTCCTTCGAGGGGCACAAGCCTACCCGTATAGGGTGATGGTATACGGTGTGTAAATGTTATTATAATTGTCACCACCCCTACTATTCGCGCAAATGCTGTAAGAGGTTGCTTAAAAATAAAATATTCTGCAGATTCCCAACTAAGCCAAACATGAAAATGTGTCAAAAAGTGAGACCAAAATTATATCGCTTTTCCCTTCAAAAGTGTGACTAAGGTCCGTACTGAAACGAGACTAGAGTGTTGATCTCCACTTAAATAGGGTTAGAAAGGGATACGGTACATAGCGGCATCCCTTTCTTACTCAATTTAAGTAAAAATTATGTTGAGTCTCGATCTAGAATACGGACCTTAATTACCAAAGACTTTGAATTGTCTTAAACCGAGGATCGGGTACTCTGGAAGACCCTTAGGCTCGTAATTAATTTTACCGATTCCCGCACATTGTGTAGAACCAATTTCATGACTAAAAAAGGCCAGGAATTTGATAAAATGTACATAAGGTTGTTGTTGAAAAATTGTAATGCTCAGAGCCATTAAAATTTAAATACTTTAGCCATCTCGTAACTTACTAAAGTCTAACGGCTTATTTTAAATTCAAAATAGGTATCTTTATTCAAGTAAATCTTTTACAGATAATTGTAATCGTCAATCTTAATTAACTTTTCGTCGTATTTTATATTCACGTCCTTAAAAAAGGACTTAGCATCTTTTAATGGGCTGGCAACGTATTTCTGGTAACTCTGGTCTTGGAAATGTTCATGGGCGGTGTGACTTACCATCAGGAGAGCGGTATGCGCGTTTACCTCATGTAATATCTAAAACAGTATATATTTTAATTCACCAGTTTTAGCTGTTGCTATATTATGCCACGTCCATTTATTTTTCGTAGAATTAGTATAGTACCTAGTCGATACTGTTATCACTGTTGTTATGGTAACAGATTAGTATGGCATCCCTTTATTTAACTTAATTCTACAGTAGTTTTGTTACAGACAAATCTTCGATACTGTCTCACACAAGAAGCTAGTATTGAATTGTATCAGAACAAAATGTAGAATCTAAATCAAAAATTGATTTATTGTGAATCACAGGTAAAAAAAGATATTCAGATTTATATGTGTAGAAATTTTTTAATGTTATAAGGAAAATCTTAAGCTTCTCTTATTGTAGAAAAAACCTTTTATTTAGAAAAATCATGTTCCTCTGCGCGGCGGCACGCGACTCGTGAGCTGCACACCTTAACGGACGCCTTAAGGCGCCAGGCACAATAGATTTTCTATTGTGTCTGGATTCCCGGCGTCCAATGGGTTAAAGTGAGTTAATGAAGTGATTTTAATTAAATTTGATATGAAGTTACCTGACACCCGGGACAGCAAGTTTACTGCGGGATAATATCTTAAACCGCGAGTAACACTGCGGGGCAGAGCTAGTTTGAAAATAATATCAGAAACATACTGTTTCGCCTCCTGGGCATACAAAAGAAAAATACCATTTTGAACATTACTCTTAAATACTCCTGAGGGTTTAAACATAAATATAATCAAAACAGAGAGTTATATGTACCCGTTCAATATGAAAAGCTTATGAGGTATCCCTTAGGGGTAAGTACAAAAAAAGAACAATATATAATATCCACTGACATTCACACAGCACCATGAGGCTGAAACTGCCAGAAAATTCTAGCAACAAAAAGAACCAAAAAAGGTGATTTTCATTAAAACCTTTGACTGCTAAGCGCAAATATTTGAAATCTTTTTTAACATACTCTATAGAAAACAGGGATCATGTCCTTTTTCGCCCTGGCTATCGCATTTTTTCTGCTAGAATGTTCTTCCAGTTTCAGCCTCATCACAGCATCATCTACTTAGTCCCAAACTCAGCATTTAGTCTGTAATATGGGTAGCAAAAACCGGTTAAACATTCTTTTAGATTTTTGTAAATACATACATATTTTTCATAGAAAACACCCAGACATGTTTATGCACACAAATGTGTGTACTGCCCGGGAATCAAACTCAACTAATTACACCACATGGGTTGTCACTGTTGTCAGTCCGGTTGTAGTAGCTAACTAGTGACGTCAACATATAAACTCAAAGTACCCAGTAATGTCTGGCTATCCCTAGTACCTAATATATCATACAATTGCAGTAGCAATAATTCATTTTTACTTGGTGGTAGTCTCGATACTGAGTTGTCTAGGTACCACCGCAATGCCAGGGTAGCGTCCCGTGAAATAAGTGCTATGCACTTTTGTGTTTAGGGATACAACTTCAATCAATCTACTTCTTATTACTTATTTACATACTTGCTAGATTAAATAATTTTGTGTTTCAATTGTGTCGATATTCGTAATGTCATTATTTGTTTAAATAATAGCAAAACCCACCTTATTGTTTAAACTAATTCTTTAAAAACCTATTCAACCTATCGCGGTCCACTGCTGGACATAGGTCTCCCCCATTTTGCGCCAGATATCCCGGTCCTCCGCTTTTCTCATCCAGCCTCCACCAGGGACCTTTCGCAAATCGTCGGTCCATCGGGTCGTGGGGCGTCCTACGCTACGCTTGCCGAGACGCGATTTCGACTCCAGAACTCGTCTGTTCCAACGGCCATCGGTTCTGCGACATACGTAATCAGCCCACTGCCACTTCAACTTGCTGATCCGGCGGGCCATGTCGTTTCTGATCTTATCCCTAAGAGAGACCTTAAAGCATAGCTCGCTCCACTGCGCGTTGAGTGACTTTGAACTTGTGAACTAATCCCGCAGTCAGTGTCCATGTCGCAGCTGCGTATGTAAGTACGGATAGGACGCATTGCTCAAAGACTTTTGTCTTTATGCATTACGGAAACGTCGACGTGAAGACCTGACGTAACTTGCCGAATGCCACCTTATTTATATTAACTTCCCAAATTCAGTTAATATAAATACAATGTAATAACTAATGTACACCCGTCATCAATATTTTATTTGAGTTACAAATTGATTCATGCGATTACCCTCATTTCTCCGCCCCGAATGGAGATATGCAGTCTCGCTCTGGCGTGACTCGGTACACGAGTTGTTCTGGACTTGCTCATCCAAGACTCTTTGGATAATTAATTCGATACGTGATAAATATCATTCAATGATAATTAAACGGCCTTCTTTCATTTTGACGATCCATTTGGTGTTGCGGTTGAGACGTCGGCTGCAACACCAAGGGTTCCGGGTTCGATCCCCGGGCAGTACAATCATTTGTGTGCATGAATATGTCTGTTTGAACATGTCTGTTACAAAAAAATGCATATAAGTATGTTTATCCGTTGTTTAGTACCCATAATACAGGCTTCACGCTTAGCTTGGGGCTAAATGGCGCTGTGTGAATGTCAGTGGATATTTATTTTTTATTTTATTTGTTTAACTAAATCACTCCAAGAGAAATTGTTGTGACACCTTTATCTGTATGTATCTGACATACCGAACAATGGAAACATAAATCAATACGAATTTGGTGGTAGACTCGATACTAAGTCGTCTAGGTAGATACCACCGCAGTGCCAGATATCAGGAGTGTTATGCACTTTTGTGGTTCCGGATTAAGGGACTGTGGCTAGTAAAATTACCGGGTATAAGAGACTTAACATCTGTTGTCTCTGGTGTCAGGCGTAGTGCGGCACTGACGGAGAATAATAACTTTCTATCAGTTGTTAGTCTCCTTCAATGCCGCTCTGTCATGGTCAGACGTATCACTTACCATCAGGTGAGCGTCTTGACTAACTTGTGCATAGTAGCTAACATTTAAAAAAATATATATTTTTATCATGCAATATACAAACACTCGCAAACAAATATATAAACGTCATAATATATGTGCGTGCTCGTCACATTACCCTCAACAAGTTTCCTACACGATATACCGGTTCTAGGGCTAGTTCCCTAGTTAGTACTAGTTCTAGACAACACCGTTGTCTTGTTACTTTTTATTTTAGAAGTGTATACTTATAGAATAAAAAGGAGCATCCTAGTTAATATTATCAACGCGAAAGTCAAAATGTATGGATGTACAAATATGTTCGTTACTCTTTCACGCAAAAACTATTGATTGGTTTTGTTTTATGTCATTAGTTTTTCAACCATAATTCGAAAACGTATTGCATCCCTGATCCACCGTGTACGCGGCAGCACCAACAGCCTTCTGCAGACGGTCACGGCGAGATTGGACGTGGACAGTGTCATTATGCAGCACTGGACCCGCGTTCATATCGCCAAAGACTCTAAATTACCCTCTTTGTACTCAAGGAATATTTTATTAACATAGTTGTTTAAGTTTAATTGTTACTAACACTATAGAGACTCACGTTCGAAATAAATGATTTTTATTTTATTTATTAGTGAACGGGGCGGTCAGTTTACTCACCTGGTGGTAAGTGGTACGCCTGACCATGACATATGCAGTGTTGAAGGAAATAATTAACAACAGGTAATCATTGTTTCCGTCAACACTGCTCTACGCCCGTCACTCGACAACAGATGTTAGGTCTCTTATACTCGGTAATTTTACTCGCTACAGCGCCCTCGACCCGAAGTACAGAAGTGCAAATCACTCCAATTACACGGGACGATATCTGGCTCTACGGTGGTACCGAGTCTACCACCTAGAATGAATATCCGTTCCGCAGGCACTAAAATATACCAAAATGCTCGAGTAAGAACTGTCGAACACATTATCTATTGCCTGTGCATAGACAAACTGTTAAGTCGGGTTGACACGATGGGCTATTTGCGTTATTACCGCCCCCGCCTACGCGACCTATCGCCACGTCTAGATCACGCAGCTGATGTAAAACAGGGCTGGCAGGTTGTGAAAAATAACTTATTTTTTAGTGCTAGCGTTATATAGCTATTGGTACTTAAATAACACTTGGTCCCCCGACAGTTCTATCTAACCAACAGTGGCGTGGCACTCAATATATTCAAAAAAGCAGTGCGGATCATGTGCGTTCAGACAACCCGGAAAATCGCAAACATATAAATGATTCCCACTTCTTCTTATTGTGTCGATATTGATTCACAAGTTAAATATGGTAACACAAGTATTCACAAGTTAAATATTGGGCCACTTGAATCGCCCTTTCATTTGCCATCCAGAGGTCCAGGAAACCGCACGAAGATGGACAGTTCGGGCAAGACAGTAAGTGTTCCATTGTCTGAGGGGCACCACAGTTGCAGACTGCTTCTGGAACACTTATTCGCCCATTTTCCTCTACAGATTCGAAACCTTAGGCAATCTGCTGGCAACAACAGCAGCACCTGATTTGACAAAAACTGTCACTTTGCATACCCTACTCATGATCTCATTTGGTAAGCACGCCACTGCTAACCAAATGGCCGCTTTCACGGCTTCACTGGACAACACCGAGTAGGCAGCTATAGAAGCTAGTAAGGGGTAGGCTCGGTACTGAGTCGTCTAGGTAGGTACCACCGCAGTGCCAGATATCGTCCAGTAAAATAAAAGTTAAAACACAATTTTCCTTAGGAGATTGCAAATATCTATCAACGACCAACAACGTTCATGAACACAAACGAAAGGTTCACGTTACTTGCTCTTCGCATCGAGGTCGTTCACTTCGACTTTCGTAAACAGTTTATGTAACATTATTTTATTGTTTTTATGCAAACTTAAATGGATCACTCAAAATGCATAGTCACAGTCTAATGGGCTGTAATTGTCAGAGTTTTTACTTCTATCGATTACTGCTGTAAGCAATATATGACTTTTCATTCAGTATCTAATATCGGCAGCCAGTAGGTCTAACGATCTAGGACCTAATAAATAAATAATTATTTTTTCTCTCGCAAAGATTAACTTAACAATTTGACATAGTTAGTAAACTTATCCTAGAAGTGAGAGACAATTAAATTTCGCAAATCTCCATTTTTGATACCACCTACGCTTTTTGTTCTCATTCCGTGGACCTCACAGAAACATTCTTTGTGTTCTATTCTCGTATAAATATAATTGTATACGATTGTGAACACAGACGGAAATAAAGAGGAATATTACAATTATCTTGAAGGTTCCCTTTTTCACGCTAGCTACTAATGCTAAGTGAGGTTATTTATTATTTTCTCTGTGCATATGTCTCCTGAATGTGTTGTCATAAATTTGAACTTGTACTTCCATACAATATGCTTTTATATTAGTAAAAATATGAACTGGAGTAGAAAATTAATGTATAAATATAAGTCGTAGATGTGCATTAGTAAGTTTATAGCAGAAGACTGCAATATGTTGATCTATTTGTTCCCGATACAGCATTACCACATACCATAGAGCGTCGGTGGCTCAATGGTGTGGACTGTCGCCTTCCTACCAGGAGGGCTGAGGTTCAAATCCCGACACGTACCAATGTGTTTTCGAATTTTCGAAAATATATGTAAGTTATCCGACGCTCATATGGTGAAGGAAAACATCGTGAGGAAACCTTCATGCACGCCTGCGAAGAGATTCGAAGGTTGTGTGTGAAGTCGTTCAATCCGCACTGGGCCCGCGTGGACGACTAAGGCCTAATCACCCTATACGGGTAGGCTCGTGCCCCTCGATGGGAACGTTTAATGAGCTGATGATGATGACAGCAATACCACTGGTATTTGTTTAGTGTCGTTATTTGTTATATTTTTCTCTTTTAGTTATTTATTGTACATAAAGTAGACTAACCGGTGATGAATGTCGCCGGGAGGCTACTTTTGAACATGGCCGTTTGTATCATATCTTTCCGTCTTTTACAGTTTTTTACATTTCGAGTGTGCGTTGGGATTAAAGAATTTGAATTCCTCAAGTACCATTAGACTATCGGACTATTCGTACAATTTAGAGGTTTTCAAGGCAAGTGTAATAATGTCTATTTGCATTATTTGAGTTGGCGTGATACACCTTAGGATGCATCGTCACTTTCCATCAGGTGAAAGAGCATTCAAGCACACTGAAGTTTTTTTGTTAAAATAACATATTTAGGGAAATAACTAATCTATAATCATACGATAATACGTTACTATCTTAGAATTGTTTTCCATGAAGACAGACAAGATTATTTTTTTATTATTACCATGTAAAACATTGGTACAATATGTTTATCAAACCCGTACAAAAGACCACTAAGGTTTGTAAGTGAGGGGATTTTAAAATGGTGACAAGGTGTGGGATATTTTAGCCCACTTCATTAATTTGGTATAGTATATTTCGATAAGTAACGAATACCGAACATAAATACCATAAGGTAATAGGGATGATGACAATTTGTTTATGTTATTATATCGATGGACCGCATAATAATAGAAACGTTGGTAAAAATTTACTCCGTTAACATTAAAACTAACAGAGATTTTCCAATTCTAAAAACACATTAATGGACTTTCCCAAAAACGCTTCATACAAATGGCTACCTAGTTATGACGTCACGCATCAGTAATTTGTACGCATAGTTTGTGAATTTTGTACTACAACTATATTAAATGTTGCGTTTACTAAAACGGTTTCATAGCAAAAGTTGCTTTAAATTGTATGTGTTATCCTTTTGTTAACAAATTTTTGTCAGTTAATGTACTTTAAAAATGGACTTGCCCATCTAACTTTGAAGACTAACAAAATTCATAAAACATGAGTTTTCGAGCTGAGAGTAAGCACATCGTTATATTTAACCCAGATTTGTAATAATATGAAATAGTTCTTACGATTTCAGGACCCAGTCATCATGCCTATTATATATGACATACAGTCAGTAATAAATATGCTTTTAAATGTTTCAAGTAGTGTTTACGAGTATTCTACCAAAATCAGCATTTTCAAATAATGTGCAGCAGGAAACGGTTCATTATTATAATATCACAGGCAATCGGACATGCGTAGTAGGTAAACAACATACTGAACGCAACAATTGTTACCCGTACGAAATAAAGGGGGACAAGTGGGAAAAAAGGTCCCATTTCGGGGTAGAAGGCACTGTGCCGCATTGATGGAGCATAATGTCTATCAGGTGTTGGTCTCCTTTAATGCCGCTCTGTTATGGTTCCTCACGATGTTTTTCTTCATTGGTTCAAAGGTTGTACGTGAAGTCGGGGCAATCCGCGCTGGGCGTGCGTGGACGACTAAGGCCAATACACCCTGTACGGATAAGCTCGTGCCCATCGGTGGAGACGTTTACTGATGCTGAAATTAAAATAGGTACTGAATAGAGATGCGGCGAGTAGTTGTTTCACCGAATAACCGAATACCGAATTATTCCGTTTAACTTTTACCGAACCGGATATTCAGCCGAAATATTCGATTAACCAATACATTGTGTTGCTGCGTAAACAAGTTCTAACATGTTCTAATATTTCAATAGGTATTTTTTGCTTACCTTTTTTCTTAATTTCTGATGACTATTAGATTTTAGTCACTCTGTTAGTGTATCTCAATTTACTACTTAAGTGTGCTCATTAAAAGTTTAAAATGTTTGAGGTTTAAAAATGAAGTTTAAAAACGTTAAGCTGTATGAACATCGACTTCCACGAAATAAGTTCACATATCTTATGAGAATAACATCATCCCCTTTTTGTAACGAATGTGGAGTAGCTGAAGACGTTTACCATGTTTTAGTGGAATGTAACCGATACGAACAGTTACGGAAAATATTATTTAAATGTAATATGTCAAGAAAACCATAAAAATTGGATATTATATATTGGATTATATTATGTACTTTAATGCTGCCAACACAAACATGACAGTGAATATTATTTACTTATTGTTTTTTACTTGATTTACTCTTTAAGTACATTTTTTCTCACCAATACTCTTATACGCACACAAACACACACACACAAACACATACACACAAACACATACACACACACATTCACACTTTTATGTATATTAACTCATACACACACAAAAGTATTTGTCAAAATATATTTTTAAAATTGTATTTATTAAATTAAGGAAAATTTAAACACAACGTATGTGTAATACTGTTATAAAAAGAGCGGAGCTTTCCAATACAAGCAAACTTTTAGCTTAAAAGAAAGCTTCAACCACAATTTGCTGTATGATCGTGTTTTACTAAATAAATAATTTGGATTTCGATTGGATTTTTATGTTATTTACATTATATGTACCTACACGTATCTATAATGTACGTGCAAAACGAATGCACTATTGTTAAATTATATTAGAATCCTCTAGCTATAAACACTACGCGGAATACTAGTTTAATAGCCGTGAAAGGTCAAATTATTCCTACACTTTTAGTTGCATAGTAACGTAACAACGGGCAGCTAAATATAGAACTTGTATCAAAACTTGTCATCTACAGTGTTGTCTTAGCCCGTTTTAGGGCTAAATCTAGCACTTGTTACTAAAGGTGCAGTCTTTTATAACTATTTCGCCCGGAGTGGGCAATCTAGCCCATTTTCACTGTCTTGAAAATATTACCAAATTATAAATGTTTTTGCAATGTTTACAACTGTAAAACAGGTTTACCTAGTTCAGGCAAATGTGAATTATGTCGACCTATTTTAAATTTGAGCATGACAAGCTCAAATTTAAAATAGGTCGTACAATCGGTCGGTACATTTATTGGTTTTAAATGAAATAAATAATATTTTTAATTTTTTTTTAACTATTTTCTGGCTATTTCATCGTTCACGAAGCCTTTTTTTGTACAGAAAATCTTTTGTTGGTTATTGACGCTCCATCTAGCCTTGTTAACTTTTTTTTATAAGTGTACAGGACGGTCTGGACGCTCACCTGATGGTGAGTGATACGCCAGACCATGACAGAGCGACATTAAAGGAGACCAACAACTAATAAACAGTTATTATCCTCCATCAATGCCGCACTGCGCCCGTCACCCGAGACAACAGATGTTAGGTCTCTTATACCCGGTAGTTTCACTAGCTACAGTGCCCTCATCCCGAAACACAAAAGCGCATAACACTTCTGTTTCACGGGATGATATCTGGCACTGCGGTGGTGCCTACCTTAAACTAAGGTGGCAACACTGTATCTTCAAACCAGCGGTCAAGGTGTAAAGCTATATCCAATAACGGGTCTTGACTAGGCGATCATCATCAGTCTATAAAATCCCACTACAGGGCGTAGGCCATAACAAACCCAAGAAACGACTGAGCCCTTACCCTTAGCATGGGATCAAAGCGGATTGGTAAGTGTTAAAGTCGACGACCCATCCGGTGTAATGGTGGAGACGTTGACACTACACTAAGGATAGTGTCAACATAGTGATCAGGGGTTCGATCCCCGGGCAGTACAAACATTTGTGTGCATGAACATGTCTGTTTGAAAGGTTTGAATGTTTTATATATTTATAAAAAAACGTACTTATTTAAGTATGTTTATCCGTTGTTTAGTATCCATATTTCAGTTTACTGCTTAGTTTGGTGCTCAGTTTTAAAATAATATTGCTATATTTAAAGATATAGTGATGCATTTCTCGATCAATTAGATTTTATTCAACGTATTAACAGGAAAGCCTTACAATTTTCCTCGCAATGTTCTACTTAACGAATAAAACACTCAGTATTCAGTATAGGTAGATACTATAGGTACATAGTCATCGAAAACTCGTTGGTATTACTAAGCATGACTAAATTTTGGACCCCGTACCTTATATCGGCAGGTATGCACACTAACTATTCACTAGAAAATCGAGATAATTTCAATTATTCAAGTGTATCTATATATATATATATATATATATTATATATATATAATAATAATATATATTATAATATTATATTATATATATATTATATAATATATATAATATTATATATATATATATATATATATATATATATATATATACGTATGAGTACAGTTTGCACTCTTTATTTAGGTAAATGTGTTCGAAATTCGAAATATGTGTATGTGTGCTGTCACTGCATTCGGAACACTTTCTTCGGTTTTGTGAGCATATCACGAATCCATACTTTTTTACATCATTCAGTAAACGTCCGTTGATGTCGTTTAATTAAAAATACGACTATAAATTAAGTTTGTTTGGTCCGTGGTAATATAACATTCAATCATTATTTCCTGGCTTTTATTAAGATATCAGGAAAATCTATTATCGTTACAGAAGTCCAAATGAAGTCCCGAACAAATTTAGTAAAGAAGTTGTGGGCGAAATCTTAAGCCTGACTAGATACATAGATAGTATCTTTGTACCTAAGTTAATCCAAAATGAGCAAAAGGCCAAGACGGCCGGTGAGATGAGATCGAACGGGAAAACAAAACCAACTTAATATAGCGCGTGACGTCAGCGATCCAATCATTATGACGTCAAGTCTTAACAGACTTAGAGCTTTTGTCTGATATTGGAAACGTTATACCTGCGATAGCAATAGCTGGCACAAATTAACACACTAACACACACATTATATGAATAAGCTTCATTCGAAGATTTAATTCACCATGTAAGTTAAAGGGAATACATGGTGAATTACATCGAAGGATTAAGCTATGAAATACAATTATTAATAAATGTTATTATTATCATAAAACGATATAAACCAATTTAAGTCTATATTAATTTTTTGGTAAAAGCGTACGAGGAGCTTGTCTCTCATCATAAGTCATAATACAGGGAAACCTTTCATGGGAGCAGTTTTTTGTTTCCATAGTGAAATATTTCCAAAATATTATTTTTCTTTTCTATAGTTTAAATAATAAAAATATTAATTTATTTCAACCATTCAGTGTTTAATACTTAATCATAACCAATATTTATGCTTTTAAAATAAAACTTTTAAATTAAATGTTAACGTCGGCAGCGGTTTTAGTATTAAATATAGTTACAAATTGAGCTATGACGTTATAACTAGGACTAGGGAATTCATAAAATTTAATTGGTGTCATTCGACATAAAGGCAAATATATAAAATAGCTTTTGCGTAGAGTTTGAGGGTTCGATGCTGCCGATTGCGCATGTGTGGTCGGTCACTGAATCGGCGGCAGAAAAATAATATCTGGAATACTCATTGTGCTGCGGAGGGCACGTAATTGTGTTATATTCATTTCTCAATTTTGAGAAATAAATAATCTATAATCATACGTAAATCCGTAACTGTCTTAGAATTGTAATTGTTATATATCACAGTAAACCGCACGGGTCTACGCACGGACTATTAAGAGGGGGGATGATGCAATCCTAAACAAACACATTGCATCAGAGAGACAAAGCCAAAAAGAGGCCCACTCCCCTGGTCCATCCACCTCAACATCTGCACCTTAAAGAAGTGCATCGGTGGTGGCCACATGGACATCGCTAAATGTATTAATTTTAAGTTCTAATTGTAATAGTGAAGACTTAAATAATGTAAGAGTTATTGCTACTATTATTATATAAATATAAAACAGAGAGAGAGAGTATTTATGATGTTATTTATTCCCTTTATTCTATATTATTCACCCCCTACTTTACCTAATGTAAATATTTAGTTATTTTAATTCTGTTATCCCATTCTCCCTTTAACCAATTCTTTAGCCCCATGCGCGGAGCACTAACATAATATTATAATAATTAAATTACAAAATATCTTAAACTAAAAAGAGTACGGACCATGAGTCTGTAGATGTAATTTTATTAATAAAAAAAAACCGCACGGGTCCACATGGGATCCAATCTACACATAGCCATACTGTGCATAAACACTAGATCAGGTGTGGAAAATTTTAACACAAATAATTTCGTATAGTATATTTGTGTATGTGCATCTAGGTATGTCTATATATACACCTTAACAAGTTTCTACGTTTCTAAATTTCATAAGTCCAAAATTTCCTCAAATTTTCTAAAAAGTCAATACAATTTTCACTTATATCCTAGATAAATGTGGAACGCCGGTTTCCGTAATTCTTAACCTACAAACGCTCTCGAGCGAACTCGACGTAAAATCCAAAACTTTTATTTCATTCAAATAACTTATCCTTTGCTAGGCGAAGTTTCTTGTTTAAAAAAGTCGACAAATTGAAACTTTGTTATATTGAGACTCGGATAAAGTTTTTGTACTCCTAAAATAAAATCTAACATATTTAAGCGAATATGTTAAAACATAAGTTAATAATAAAACTGGGAAGGTCTTACGCGGATGCCTGCGGCCACCAGCGAAACTCAATCCGAAAAAAAACTATGACCGTCGATGTCATTTTTGATCTGTCAGTCCACATCAGTAATACCAAAGAAGCTGGGTGTGCAAAGCAAAGCAATACTTCCCATCCCACCAGCGTCGTCAGCTTTATAAGGGCACAGGTGCGGCCACATATATGGAGTATGGCTCGCAACTTTGGGCTGGAGCGCCGAAATACCTCCTTTCTCGTGACCACATATAAAAACGGGTGTTGTATTTTGTTTCTTTGTTTTTTAGTTATTATTTATGTTTTTTTTCGTTTCGTTGGGTTTTAATTTTTGTTTGTTTTAGTTTTTGTTCTTAGTGTTATTTTTCGTCTTTAGAGTTGTTGTTTTTGGTTTGGTTTCGTTCCGTTTTTGCGTTTTCCGTTTTATTTGTTTCCGTTTGTACCGTTTTTTTTTTTGTATGTATGTTCTTTTTTTTTTTCACCGATGTTTTTTTGTATTTTTTTTTTAGTTTTTTTTTTTTTTTTCACCCCGTTTGAACATATTATAATTATGGAATTATAGCGTTAAGTTTATATTGTCTTGATTTTATTTATTTTTTTTTTTTAGAACTACGTTTTTTTTTTTTATTTTTTTTTTTGTTTATATATTTTATAATAATTAGTATAAAAATGATGAAGGATTTCCCGCGTAGGGTGCAAATCCCGGATCAGTGCGGACCAAACTTTCGCGATGCTTAATATCTAGAAATAGATGACATGACGGCCGTTACGTCTCGTGTTCCATAGATGAATAAGAAAAACGCATGTTGAGGTAACTTGCAAAGCGTAGCGATTTAGAATCGAAGCGTGGTGGGGAAGTTCCAATCGTTCGCTCACTGGGCTCCGTGCGTTAGTATCGATAGAAGAGTTCCGAATTTACCCCTGTTTTATTTACGGTAAGCTCGTCGCCCGCTAGTGGGGGACGGTTGGAAGGAGTTGTCGGATGGATAAGTTATTTTGTGTTTGGTGATTGTGACGTACGTCTATTGTTTTTTAATTACTTAATTAAATTGTGCGATGGCTACACAAAATAATATTTTTGTGGCTTATGACTTGTCATCGGTTTAGTGTGAGATAATTTTTTTATGATTCTGTAAATGTGTGATCTGGTGTTTGTCTTCTTTCCGCCTTTTTTCGTCTTTTCTTTTTTTTCGTTTATTATGTAAAGCTTGATATTGGAATCATAATTGAATAATCCTGTACAAAGGGTAAAACAATTATGTACCGGTGTTGGTGTTGAAAAGTATGATCGTGCCACTTAATATATGAATAGGAACCAAGACTACTGGTAGCAGGTGCTGGGAGTCGTTTATAAACAGAAGCGTACTGGTGAGAGAAGAAATAAGTCATATCGCAGCAAATCAAAGATATAAGCGATGAGTAGAGATTCTAGCTAAATGAAATGAAAGATAAATTGTATTGTGGGCAGGAGACAGGGTTCTTTGTCGGCAAGTTTTCATTAAGTAGCTTTATAACATGGTTACACCTGATAGATAATTATATGGCTGTGCTATTAAATAAAGCCTAGAAACAAGCATTACAACAGATTGAATTGACGTCCCTGGAAGAACTCCTCAATAATAAGAGTTGCATCTGTGGAGTGTTTTTACATAAAATTGTTGAGTATTCAGTTGCGACCGACTTACAAAAAAAAAGTACGACGGTGGAAAAGATGTAAAATGCTCTAAATGCGAAATCCGCCACCGTTAAACTGGTCGTAATATTGAAGGTCATTCACGTGTAAAGGATGAGCACCGGAGTTCTGATTTTCCACCTGAATATTCGTGAATAGTTAAGAACACGAATCACGGTCACCCGAAATAAGCAGTCTCATAAATTTTAGATTGTATAGGTAAAGTGGACAGGGTCCGCTACCGTGGAGTACAAAATCGACTCGTTTCGTACGATGGAGTTATTATACAATAATTTTTATAATATAATAGTGGTGTGGTTGTGGAAAATATGAGGTGTTTTTTTGGTATTGGATCCATGGGTGAAAGGTTTTATATAGTAGGTCGTGGAATCTGGCTAAAAAGGCGATCTCGGAAATAAGTCAGGGATAGTTATAAAGGTCGAATGAGAAGTGGAGCTTGCGACTCATATATGAGAGAGGTTGTACTCCACGTATTCTATACAAATCACGGACGTCCGTCCCCATTGAAAAGTGGAGTAAACTTTTTCTACAGACCTGAAATAACGCTGGTAAGGGGTATATAAAGTAGTGTAAAAAAATGGAAATTTTCCATCATAGGGTTGTCTTAGTTGATGCAATCTGCGAGTCAGTTCATACTATTCCGAGAAGGTTTCGATATGGAGGCCCCTCGTAAGAGCGCCTTACCGGACAATTCTCGTGGTCAGTGACAATTCCGCGTTCACGTTTTCCATTGAATCAGTTTCATCAAGACCAGCGGGGTGTTTGTAGCGCCGTACGAGGCGGTCCGTTACCGCATCCACGCGAACCTGTGTCTCGCACCCAGTCGCCATCGTCTACGTCACAGTGGCCGGCCAGTCCATCGTGCAGAACTGGCTTTGATAGGATCAAAACATTAATATATGCATTTTGTTGTGTGGTCTCAATAGGATGGGTTGTGTAATAGTTATACTCTCATAATAGGAGGACATTTTAAGTGTTGTTTAAGGATTGTCAGGTATAGGCAGTTGCAAATAATATTTTGGTAGCACAGAATATTGGTAAATACAGCTCGAGAGGGAGGGAAAGGTGACGACCAGTTAGCATGGAGCGTATGATGCCAGCACAGGAATAAGTTGTTTTAATGGATATGTATGTGAACTGATCAGGGTGCCTTACTATTGAGGGGTCGGTGAAGCTGCTCAAAAGCGCGGCTGAAGAGCGGCAATGATTAGATACACGCGAAGGGAACTTTTCCACTGCAAGTTTAAAGTGTGTAGTTAGGATGTATGTATGAGTTGTGCAGCGATCTGCTCATTAATCGGCCCCGAAGTTGATCTGTGGCGACCCGAGATGTGTAGGAGCCTGAGGCGTGCACGCGTCCCATGCCGTGTGGTGTTCGAATCGGTCAACGTTCTCAACCGCGTAGCTGGGTGCCGGTGCGGGCGCTTAGGGCCCACAGTTTCTCTTGCGAGCGGGGAGATGTGCGGGAAATTTTTCGTTGATCAGAGAATGGCTGGAAATGCGAAAGCTACGCATGGGAGTTATGTCTTTCTGATGTGGGAACCGCTACCTCGCCTGTGGTTATTGAGGTGTTTCGTGGCAACAGTCCACATAGCCCTTATCAGAATTGTCCTCTTATGAGCGATAGACGTGTAGTAGGCTAAGCCGCGGTGGTATAGAGTGCGTTCGATTGTTAAGCGCACGAGCAGGACATTGGCGGCCAGTAACCGTGTCTCGCGGTAGTACTGATGGCCAATAACTCCTTAAGGATCTTTAAGTATTTGAGAGAAAATTCGATGACTTTTGCTTCCTGGTGAGCGAATTCAAATGAGATGGGATCAATGTGCACCGTGGCAAGTGGAACAGCAGCGGTCGTAAAGAAGCAGGAAAGACGAAAAGAGTACCTGCACTCAGTAAGAACGAAAAGAATGGCACACGTCGTGCTAGAAATCTCATGGAGGGTCTTCCGCTATACCCCTCATAGTGGCGAATTGATGGCTAGTGTTTTGATATGAATTATGATAATTTTAATGATATGAAGTATCTCGTTTTTACTGGAGCAAATAGAGATAGTTCGATTATACAAACTATTTGCCTTTCTGTTCACGACCGCATCTTGGGGATCCATAATTATTGCACAGCCTAAAGTGAATTCATACGTTTGACTCTTCTAGTCAAGTTACATGAGAGTTGGCCTGCTCACTCAGCTCTATATACCGTCCCATAACTCTCTTGAACAAGCTTTTATGTATAACACGAGAATCAAATTCTACACAGTCATAATTCATAGAATGCAATAGTCTAATATAGGTTTGCAGATCATACTTTAACGAAAATTTCATAACGGTTAATTTACGTTTTAAACTCATAATAACAATAGTCGACTCAGATCCTTACTTATAAAATCGCGGTAACTCTAGAAATAGTTTATATGTGAAATATCGAAGTGTTATATCGGAGTTGAAATTGCGCAAGCGCTACAGAAATCTCTTTGATTTGGATTCATTAGGTGATCATCTACTCATGTATGTCTTGCTTGTTAGATGCTGTATTCAGCGTTATAATGACCATTCAATTGGTACCTGGAGGGGTGCGACAAAAAGCATATGCTAACAATCAATCTGTGAACAATCTGTATACTATTTTTGGAGACTTACCGCTGGAGGAAATCACCCTTACAATGTTCTTTGTTACTAATGCGTTTATGTTTTAAGAACACATTATTACCATATGGTATTGTGGTTGATGTTTCGATAGAATTTGGCTAACCAGACTCTCACCTCGACATCGAATTCAACATTAGCTCACTGATTTATTATCATAGGGGTTCGGTTCCACACAAAACACACTCAGTAGCCATTATTATACCATATATTACTACTGATATCAAATTTCTCATGTGCGGGTATATTAAGCCGATGTAGGGCCTCCTGTTATCACTTATTGAATAGGCCAATTTTAGGCGAGTACCTAGAAGAACATCGATAACAAATTACTCAGCCAAGTGAAACGTTATAGAGCCGCAATAAAACTTACCCGGATTAAGTGTTTTACATCTTTGTATACGACCCTATTTTGATAAAAAAACATTAGTTATCCTTATCTTGTCCAAGTCTCATTCCTACCGAGCATTGTCAAAAAACATTTATTTGATCCTAAAATAATTGCAAAACTGGAAATATACCTGTTGTAATAAACGCGAACCATAGGTGTTCAGTTTAATCCCGATGAACGGCATTGGCTCTAACCTCACTGATCGTACTACACGATAAATTCTTAAAACTTCGTCGTCTCCTGTAATTTATCTCAACGCTCCACCAATTGATTTTGCTAACTATTTAACTCCTAGTCTCATTGTGATTACTACATTGTTTCTGTCGTACTTCTGTTACACTCATTATAGAATGTCTCCTTGTCACTAGAGTGGAGTTTGTTAATATGAATACGCTATTGTAATTATGTACTCAAATAGACTAAAAACAAATATATTATGAGAGAGTCTTCTGATTCCTGATTATTCGATACTCGATACTTATATGCACCAATAATGCGGCGGCGGTAGAATCATATATAGATCTAAAGACTGCCATTAACGATTGCGCACCCTCTCTACTTAATTAGAAGAGAAGGTTCTGCCTCCTCTCCAATTACTCTACGACGTTTACGAACTAACTGGCCGTCCGTACTTCCTTAACTGGTATGCGTAATATACTTAAACGCGATAGGTTACCGACATGTTTGATATGAGAAATAATACTTTTCACCACGATGATATTTAGGCCATAACGGTGCGTGACTAAATCCTTTATAAACAAGTAAAGAGTATAGTACAGACACTCTCAAAGGATGCACTTAATAATGGAAGGAATGGGCACACTAAATGCAGATACCAAATAAAGAAGACCATTGTCCCATCTTAATTCAAATTTATATCAATCACTATTCTGAGAGCGTTGACGGGCAGTAGAGAACAAATCTTAATGCTTCTATAAAACTGAACTAGTTAACGCGCTGTGTAGCATACTTATCTAATATCAGTCAGTCGACATTCTAATAAGATCTGCAAGAGAATTCCTCCGTTACAAAGATCATACAGAGCTGCATGCATGCATATGCGCAACTATCAGCATATAATAATCAACAATCCCATGTATGGGTATAGACTCCTACATGAACTCTATATCGGGCTATTCCTTATTTTTATCAACTACAACATTTGACCTTTCTCACTTTATGACCAACTGTCTATCTCTCATACGATAGAGCGCTTAGTGATCCTTAACATTTCTAATGATAGTTCGTATCAACTAGTCTGTCTCTGAACTTCTTTGAGAGAATGCACTTTATATCACTACTAATCTGATATGCTGCTATCTATCCACAAATTATTGAAAAATACGTATCCGAAAGATCACATTAACAAAAGATATATTAACGAGTATAGATATCCACTACTAAGCTCCATTTACAAGGTAGAAAACGATCACCTTATCTATTAGTGCAACGTAAGACCGATATGATGAATATATTTCAGAGCTTAAATAAGTGGCTATACTTCATATGTGTATAATAAGATTATATTTCGCATATACATTTTCGAGAGTATACGACATTATCATTATATAATTACACTCTGTATGTGATATAATGCTGAGTCAGTAAAAATCCAATAAAAAAAAAAGTGTATTATAAATGAATAGATATCAAATCAAGCATTAACGCGTAGGATGCGTTAACGACCATGGCCTGCGTGTGATGTGACTATTAGCTATACATGCTTTTTCAGATATACAAATCTGTCTTAGCATATTCAGTCTTTGCCGCTCGCGCTAGGCTTTGTAGGGACTGATAGGTGTTGAGTGTTGCGCGGGCCACCTCTGATCCCGTACTCCAGAAAACTCATCTGAGTCTTTTACCAATTTTCGTTTCCACCTTTAGTGGCAAATTGAACCCCATTGAAGTGACCTAATCCCCGTCCTGTGCCGCATTCCTGTTGCTCTCGATCTTGTTGTAGGAGCGCAGTACACATTAAAACAGCTATGCTGCGTTATCTCTAGCTACCCACAATCCTTACGTATGTGCACCTCAACCATCTGCTATTTTCACAATTTGTTATCTAACAGGGTTACAGAGTTTAGTTTATAATCCCCCGTAGCTTCTCCTATAGCATCCATTAATCCGAGGAATCCAATCTCGATAGTAGCCTCCTATTAATATTTATACAATTAATTATTTATACAGTCTTGGAAGTTGAATACATACTATATGGATTAGTTTTAGTATCATCATTTTGTAATATCATAGTCGATGGACATCCATGTCATCATCTGCCCTCTCAAACATTGACATACCATAAAAGTACGTGGGCCAGACTTAATCTCATGACCCTTGTAAATATACTTAAGGATTTATTCTCAAATACAGACAAATAATATATGCCCTATGTCATCCTTTCGAGGATAACCTCCAATCAGACCATGCCTCGTAACAATGCACGAGAGTATACTTAATTGCGTCACATTTTTGTTCTATTATTTATAATGATAATAATCCTGTCCTTAAATTTCGGATATGATACTACCAGAGATAATAAATACATGTATAATGTATCTGTAAACTCAAAATTTGTTCGCAAATTATATCTTGCCTCAAAATCAGAAAAGAGGAGTGGTATTTGATATGCATTATTCCCCTAGAGGACCACTGCTTTAATCTACTCCATGTTTTTCTGTCTATTAATCATATACCTCTTATAATCATATATCTACGGTCCATTCGAACTCCGTATATATATGTAATGTGCGCCGGACGTTATAAACATTTCTTTGAAGATTTCTCTAAGAGTTACAGTACTATGCATATACACATTACCATTGTCAGAAGCTATACTGTAATTTCAGTCGCCCCAAACTTTGTGTATCAATGCTGCCTCACACTGCTCCTCATAACCTTTATAATGCACGGGCGGCCTACTCCTATCGCTGATTCATTGCTACTAAAAAGTGCCGGTTCTCGCACAGAAACACAATCCTTCTCTATTCCAGCAAATACCACACTAGGGGCGAGATCAAAAATAATCCGTTTAGATTTAATTCCAGCTATAAATTATTAAAACTAATGCCTGGGTTATCCATGCCTATTTCATTCAGTACAATGTATTTTATGTTTCTCAAGGTGTCATGTACCATGGGTTTGCTACTTAATAGTAGTACTACCATATGTGTTATGTTTTACGTATGCTGTCGACTAAATTCGCGACTCTGTGTTTTTTTTTACAAAATACATCAAGAGATTGTGGAATTTAGATTAGTTCGTGAAAGCCTCTCATGATTAATTCATATGACGTAATATCCGAAAGAGTAAACTTCTCTTGCATCTACTCTTATATGGCCAGGTGAGCTAAATGAAATTGAGATTGTATCTTACTCAGTCACATCTGTTGTGAGTGAAAAATAAATTGTGATTATAAATTGTCTGCTTCTCTTGTGTTACTTAAAATCATTTGTAAAATACTACAAACACAAAACCTCCATAAGTAACTTTATGTGCTGATTCTGTTAACAAGCCCTTCTCTTGATGTTAGGACTTAATCTAAATAACAGTGCTTTACACTTCCTATTATAATTTATTTATTACTTTTATATGGAATAGAATAATATTCTTAAAAATTTTTATAATTTCAATTATTATTAAAGTCCATAGTAAAATTAAGGTGGTCTCCCAACCAATGTGTACATATAACAACGTCAGAATGAAAAAGATATCCCGAGCCAACTGGGAAATTCAATTGTAGAAGTTATTTTGTTCTATTACCCAGCCTGGTCCAGTAAATTGACAATGTGTGTTTTTGCTTATGATATGACATTGTCCTAAATAAAGTCACAGAAATATCAGCCAATGTGTCTCTTGTGGCTACCTACATATACTAAGCAGAGATAATCCACATAGGAGAAAATCTTAAGCTCGAGTCATGCTTTGAAATCTTCAGATGGTTTTTATGATGTCAGTTTTCATGTAATTGTCTAGATAAACATATACGACTTTTCCTTACTTATTGTAAACTAGAATAATTTTAATGAAAAATAATCTCCCGAGTTACACAAAGATCCATTATTAAAGCTTAATCGACATGGTTAACTACGAACCTAGTCTCTCTTAGATCAACTTAATCGTATTGACAAGTCTACTTTCAGGTAAACAGGTCCTACTGTCTGATTATTTTAGGTTAGACGTAATAATCTCGTCCCAGAGTCCTGTTGCTCTTAATCTTCTTGATATGAAACTTCCCAGTTGACTCTTTTGCTAAGACTGTCTATACTGCGGCAATCATTATCCATATCAAGGTTGGTCCTTAACTTACAGATCTCAGGTATCCGATGCACAATGTTGCGATCATATATATTACGTCCGGTAGCTATTAGCTATGGCTCTATTACTAGAGACTATCAACAGTACACTTGAGCATTGAAGAATATATTTAAAAATATATACTAATAAAATTACCATATTAGTCAATTTAATACTAATAAAATCGAAAATGGTATCATTACTCAATCTACTATACTACTCATTCAGTAGCATATTAAAAACAATTCATGCTTTATCCTTATCTTCTATGATTGGGTTCAAGAGTAAGTCCTGCAATATAAAAGTACTCGATAATTTTAATGACCTAATAGATTTGGATCTAACTGTTAATTATGTCATAATATGAGGTGTTTTATTTTCAGAGCATGTTTTAGTGGTGATCGGGTGGGATATTTCACAGTTAGGTGATCTACAAAGGATTTTTGGTGATTAACGATATATAGATTTACGAACTCTTGTCTGAATGAGTTCATTGTGAGCTTTCTGAATGCTACTAAGAGATATTGAATTGTACTATCTCATTATATCAAGTCATTAAATGACAATCAAGAAAGCCATATTTTATTGTTTGATCGTCCAGCGATATAAATAGCCTATTAGATTCTAGTGGGTGCAAATATGTAGATGTGTCTCACTAGTCGCTTCACTAACCTTCCTAAAGGCATGGACAACTGGTCATCATTATTCCAATTGATGATATTACCCGTTTACTCATCTAATCCTTAGACTTATTGTTTATGCATATAGTGTTTTCAGAATTATGGTTTTCAGTTTTTATGATATTGCACTCCTTTGACGTAATGTAATCCACAAGTAAGCCTTTTTTCACCTAAGTTAATCCTAAGACCCAATTAATTCATATTTCACATGGTTGTTATGGAGTAACAACCGACAACGGTATAGTAACTCCGTACTGTGTATGATAATTAGTCTCGTCGCTGCCTTGCTCAAGAAATAATGATTGTTGCCTAAATTTTCTTTACAGAATTTTCGTGATTCCTATTCTATGTTACCACTGGACTACAGGTAATGTCCTTGTCTTCCTCTTTGTGATTAAAGCCTTCACTTTCTCCTATATTCACCGCACTGTTTGCCATGGTGATCAATAGACGATCTTATTTATAAATTCAGCTTCTTACTAGTACATCTATGTAGTCTACAATGGATCTAGTAGCCTAAAATATTTTAACCTCTTTTTAAAACATTACCACTGGGGGAGTCTATACGTTTAAGCTCATATATTTGTAAAAAGAGTGATAAAATATTATATATAGTCGTATATGTTGTACCGTCAAATTAAAGTAAATTCCTACTCATTCACACACCCGTCATCTTCGGCACCCAAGTGAAGTGTTCCAACTCTTCTTGTTTTGTCCTATGAGCGCTATAAACGAATGGAAAGAATTAACTATACTGTATAATAGGTTTTCTGTATACAAATTGAAGACTAGACCATATTGTGAGACATAGAAAACATTCTGATAATAAAATTAACTCAATGACAGTTCCATTATTATTTATAGAAATGGCGAAAGGATAAAAAAAACAAGTGAATACAATAGTTAATATTACAAACAATAACACGTAACAATGTTACATTAATGCAAATTAGTAAGCATTAACTGTTTCGTCACAAAGCAGTGACAATAATACGGCACTAACTAAGGTTACATACGAATCATTTTAACCTAAGGTTTGTGTCCGATCTGACAGTAGAGACTGGCAACGTTCACTCGGCCTGAGCCTCGTGCCTTACTGACAGCTGCCATTCCTCTCCTTCTTAGACTCTGGTGTACATATATTGTGATAAGCTTGACGTTAACATTTTAAGCTAATGTAGTTCGTTAAATGAAGAAATTATATCCAATTCAAATGAATACAAGCAGAATACTCGACGCGTCTATATTTTACTGTTACCTATAAGTAACCATATTCTTAAATTTGCTACGTATGGCTGCTAATAATTTGAGCAGCTATGTTCAGAACTGAATTGAAACTAAAATCTTAGGGGCAAGATATCTGAATATCAGACAATATGACTAACTATGAGCCAAGCAGATATTACAGGAGTGTATATTTCTAACATAACTGACTCGAAATCTTATATGATGTTTTGTATGTGAAATAAAAACTCTGAATGGTACCGAGCAAGGGTGATTAATATATTAATAGTATTACATATATATATCAATAATCTTTGTGACTTTGAGTTATGTTCTGAGTATTAGCGAAATGACTATATATGTGAAATAGATATATTGCAAATACTGAATAATTACCAAGGGTGTATGTAAACAGATGACAAATAAAACATCCTCAAGTAATTTACAGTATTAAATTCATATTAAAATATATAGTCACAATAAGAATGAGATTTTGAAGCTCAGGCCATCATCTAATTGAGTCTCACAATATCATATCTGCACAGACCATTCAAAACATACCATGGTGTTTTGGATGGTCTCGTAAGTTATTCTATATTATTGATAACAGTTTCTATTTCTTAATCTTATTCCATTAAGTGATGCTCCATAATAGTCATGTGTACCTAATGCTTGAAAGTCACAGAGAATTACAAGAGCTAATAAGAACGATTATCTAGTAAGTGTCTTCAGAGATATGGCAGCCCTAAGCACGTCACTAGGTTCTACAAAGTATTGACAATGCATATCTCATAAGCATAAGATTTGTGGAAATCATTCAGCGAAAATCAAAATAAAGTCTAGCCGTGTCTCAGTCTAAGTTAGCTGAAGTCCGCATAACGAGATGTCTTGTGTGAGTGTTGCATAAAATTTATTCTACAGAAGGATAAACTGAAGGGCTCCGGCAACCTGTTAAGTTAGCACATAATATTTCTGTGCAATTAAACGCTGTACCTCGTTTGTTGATGGTTGGATACAAGCTAGGACACGCTCGTCTTTGGCAATGTTTTAGGCCTTTCTACACTAGGCATAAGTTAATAAAATTCCCGAACTTCTTTATGGAGCCAGCGTTAAATCAGGATCGTATTTGGCTAGCTACCTAAAGGTATTTTTACTAAATCCACTAATTGACATAAATAGACATATACCTACCCTTTTCTCATTTCTATGCATTATGTATAAGTCCATTGAATATTATGGTACAACACCCGTATTTCCAAACTAACAATTTCTACAGTTTTCGTTACTGTGGTCTTGATCCTGCTTCACATCTAAATATCGGTCTGTGTTTGTTTTATGCAATATTCTCTATACGGACTTGAATATACAGCATTGAGATATGTCCAATGACTACTTTTGCAGGTTACTACTGATCAGTGTAAAGTTGCAAATGAGATATAGTGGTCTATATTTATATTAACAATACTTTTTTATATCAGGTAAATAAAGTGCAATGTTATCTCCGCGCCTTTGCACTCGCACGTCGCGAAACTGACGAAAGCTTTTCTAGCGTTATGTTTATCGTTTTCTCCTGCTGGAACAGCTAGTTGAAAATTATATTTGACATTAATTTAGCACCTATACTCGATTCACTACGCGAGCTGAGCGTCCATCGTCGAAATAACCGCCACTGTCTATGATATAGAGCTATATATGATAGTGTGGCAACTTTACGGTCAACCCGTGAGATTTTACTCGCCGCCTGCTTAGACTAGTCAATTGAAAATCTGTGAATATGCAATTGCTATATATTCGTCCATGATAACGTAAAATATGCTCAAGTATTATATGAATCAGGTTTAATAAGAGGCTGACTGGAGAGCTTAAGGAAGGCAGCAGCGGATATATCAGGATAAGGACCATATTATTGAGTGACGCTGAGTTAATTTCATTTTAAGATTATAATAATAAGTTCTTACCATCAGACTTGGTAAGCAAAAAATTGTATTTTTACTTACATTGTGTTTGTCTTCTACATTATTGGCAGTAAATGTTAAAGATTGTATTAAGTATTACCATCTGTGTAGTTATATTTCATTTACTGTAAAATGCGTTATTTATATTTACTAATAAAAATAACAACTACTGGTGTATCCGTAATGGTTGTAGCATCCCATATTACAGGCTTATGGCTATTTGGGGTTATGGCGCTGTTAGTAATGACAGTTGTGGATTATTTCTTTTCTAAGAAGACTTAGGAGTTCACTGGCCAAATATTGGTTTCGATTGCTATTATTATTAAATTCCTGAATGTTCACTATTTTAGTATGCAAGTGCTCATCGCATTCGTATTTTGAGCTGGTCAGCGCGGCTGAGTGGAGGCTGTGTGGCTTGGTCAACATAAGAGATGTTCAAATATGTCCGGATCTGCGTCTATGGCTGAGATTTGTGCCTTCTTTACTTAAGGTCCCGATTCAGAACGTGAGACTCAAGCCGAATTATCTTTATCTGATATATTAGAAAGGATATCGTATATACGATACAATTAGCGCCTATCACTTCTTCTTAATTTTTATGTAATGATTTACGACTTGATCTAGACTTACAATGTCTGTTTTTGACTAACGAAACTTGTCATTATATAATTCAATATTTTAAAATGTTAATTCACAGCCTATTCCAAATCCCATTCGCGTAGTATATTTCGTGCTTCGGACTTATTAATAGTAATGAGTCGGTATCTCAGGTCTTGTAGTTCTTCATTAATTTT
>PQWD01007301.1:0-18289 GCA_019425675.1 Leucinodes orbonalis | reverse complement strand
AAGTTCACTTTCCAGCAAAAATTATTACCTAATATATTTAGAGAAAGACTACATCGAGATAATTGTAGTAACATACTACAGACTCAAATATAGTTGTCAAGACCCAAAATCTCTCATTCAATGAACATTGTTGAAAAATTAGAAAATGCTAGTAAATTTAGGTTAGATGAGACCAAAAAATCTTTACAGGGCTAAACAATATTGATGATAAATTTGATATGTTATATGAGAATTATGAAAAAAGTTCGATTTGCTAAAAGATCAATGAAGAATTGAAAAAAAAGTTTTATAGTCTACAGGAAGAGGTTAAAGATTTAAAAGCATTGTTGCCTCTAAGTCTAATAACTTCAAAGCTAAAATGTTTTTCCAGCTGCTGTTTGTAAAAGTGACTTTTTATGAAATAAAAATTAAAATGAAAGAAAAGTTTGATTCTCTGATTTTACTTGTAGTCAATCGAGGATATTCTTTTTAATTCCAAAAATAGACCTACTGTAGAATTTTGGAAATCTACTTTTGAGGAAATTAGTGAAGGAAAATTTTATTCAACGAAAATTGTGTAATACTCTACAAGTAAAAAAGTATGAACTCGTAAAAAATAAAAATCTAATTAATTTGTTCGTATGATAGATTTGAGAAATTATAGAGTAAGAAACTTAATCTTGCATTTTCCTTTTTTTTTAATTTTTCAACGTTTTTATTAAGATGTCTTTTCTGCATCAGTTTACTTTTATTCTAAAACTCAAATTAAAAATCTTATTGTTCTTTGATTTAAATTTTCTAAATTACCCCATATTTCTTTTCTTTAAAGGGGTTTTCTAAACTTACTTTTTTAAAATATTATTAGGGGTAACAAAATCTAAAAATCTCAAGAAACCAGAAACAAAATTTTTTTAGATCAACAAAAATAGCGATTTACACCCCACCCATCTCTATACACATTATTTAGATATTTTTAATCCAGAATATGCGTTCAAAAATATGACCAGGTATTTTATAGATAGTGTAGAAATCTTTGAAAATTAAAAATTCGAAGGTACTTTATGATATTCATAATAGATAGTATTTGCTTTTTTAGTGTCATGGAAAACTTAAAGATATTAATGGCTTTCACAGTTTTCTTGATAATTTAATTGAAAGATAGACACAAAAATCGAAAAACTTCATTTTAAAGTGACATAGACACTTACACAGATATAAACTTATATATATTGTAAAAGTGTGTTAATTTTTGTTGGAGACAGATAAGTAAAACTTTGCTGTAATCTCTAGTGAACATATCTGTGACATTCGTTTCACGTTTATGTATTTAAAGATTTGTTTATAAATAAATATGTTTCCTGTAACCAACAATTTGATATCTCAATGTCTTGACTGATTATCAGAATTTATTAAATAAAAATATAAAAATATCTCAGTAAGTAATAGTTTAGCTAACGAACTTGTTAATAAAAGTAATACAGATCGAAATGAATATGTGAAAGATATTTGGTGTATCAATAAGTTTTTTAAACGAATTACAAGTGGATAGATTTTTTTTAAAATGCTATTTTTTTTTCTTACACATTAAACGTAAGATATGTTGGGTTAGGTTTTATGAACTTTTACATAAATACATAATAGCCTTTTAAGGGGTAAAAAATAAAAATTTCGATTTTAAACTTGTATCTTGTAGAAAACAAGAATAAATTTAAAAATTTACAAGAGCTAATTTTTTTAATCAAAAACATGGCAAATCGAAATTGGGTTATTCTGATCTTTTAAATCATAATTGTGATCGAAAAATTCATTTTAAATATTACTTTGTATTGGAATTTTTTGCAAAGGCATTAGATGTTGAATCGTCACAGAGGAAGATTTAATTGCGTTCATTTGTTATTTTATACCATAATAAAGCACTAACTTTCTTTATAAGTTCGAAAATTAGATTCCAAACACTTAAAAAAATCGAAATATTTAGAGATATCTATGGCCATTGTAATATATTGTAGAATTATACAAAAATCAACACATATTTACGGCTCTAAATCAGCTTTTTACCTATTTTTAGAGCAGCTAATTTTTTTTTCACCTACCCTTATCCTTAAAAAATCCCTTGTCATGCTATCTTAATGGCTAATTTTCAACATAAGTATATAAACAAATAAAAGATAAAAGATAAAGGATTTAAATTTTCTTAATAGAAAGACTTAAATGTTTTAGAGTTGTTTGTCTCTAGTAGATTTAACAGATCGAAAAAAAAAGAAATAATTGTATAAATCTTTTTTAATTTTTTATTTAGTTCGAGATCTTGAACAAAACTAACAAGCTCTATCATTACTGCAGAACTTTTTTTAACATAGCCTGCTTTGCGCTACAAACTCTCTATAAAGACTGATATTATAGTTTATGCATTAGGGTATTATTTTTTAATAATAGTTATTACAAATTAATTTTTATAAAACAAACAGATCATCGATTTATCATTTTTAAACTAAAATAAAAAATAATTGAGGATCAAAAAAGAAACAAGCTAAATGATTCGATTAAATAATTGCTACGTGCAGGTCTATAAGGACTAGATTTATTGAAAGTTTTATTTGGTTTTGACACTTCTTGTTTTAGATTAAGACATTCATATTTTAAAATATGATATATTAAAATGTAAACAAACAAAAGATGATTAACAATACAACTGGGATGATAGATTCTTAAGTTTGAATGATCTTTTACTGCACACAATAGTTCTGAAGACGTGTTGCAAAGAATACACAAATTTAAGTAAGGATTATTTCAACCTTTACACATAATAACTTTTGTATATACTAGATTTAACAGGTATTTTAATATGTTTATTCCTACCTATACATAAAAATGTTTATAGTATCTTCTCCTGTCTTTTCTGATTACAAAACAAGTCGGATAATTTTAAATATGACAATTAGATAAATTTAAAGACTTTTTCAAATGAACACAACACTTTGTAGTTTGTTATTTAAAATTTCTAAAATAAGACTTTAGTGTGTATACATCTTCCACATAGAATCTTTTTCCATGTATAGAGAATATTTGTGTAGTAATGTTGTTGCAATATCTTATTTGACTCCATACGTACAAAAGCCGTATCTCTTGTAGCCGGGTTTTCGCTTCACATAGGTGTTTTCTTAAAGTATAATAATTTAAACCAAGTTTTTCTGCTGATCGAACTAGAATATCTTTCATGAGATATTATTTCGGTACCTTCCCCATACCGGACAGTAATGAATTAATCGACCGTAATTAATTCTTTTAAGGGTCCCCCCCTATGACAAGACTTTTTTTTGAAAAAATTATCGATCAACAAAAAATATTTACCAGCGATGAAATATTGGAGTTTAGTTTCACAGAAGAGTTCATTGACTAAATGTTTATATCCTGTGAGATTCAAAATATCTTTTTAGCACGTCTTGAAATTATTCCTAACTTTGCGCGATGTACAAAATGTCTAGATAATCCATGTATGAGATATGTAAAAAAAAATTTTAAAATAGATGGGTACGTTTGGATTTGTAAACGACCATGTACATTTACGAAATCGATAAGGCATAACACACCTTTTATTTCATAGAGACTTAAATTTAACCCTATTTTTAGATTAATGTATAAATATATAAATAATTTAAACTTGTGAGACATTGCCTATGAATTGAATATCGGTAAAAACACAGTATCTGAGTGCGCATGTATAATTAGAACGTTGAAGTAAATTATATAACTACATTAAATGATAAGATTGGTGGGTATGATCAAGACAATCAGTCTATTTATGTAGAAATAGATGAAAGTCTATTTTTAAGGATAAATATAATAGAGGTCCACATTCCTCTAGACAGTGGTATGTGGGTGGCGTAGAAAGAAGTTCCAATCGCGCCTTTATTGTTCCTGTAATGGATAGAACAAAAGAAACGATGATAAATGTCATTTCTAAAAAATGTACACCCAGGAAGTATTATTATAACTGATGAATGGAGATCTTATAAAAGTGCTTTAGATGAAATGGAAGTTTATACTCATTCACAATAAACCATAGCTTAAATTTTATAAATCCTGATAATCCTGCTATTCATACTCAAAAAATTGAAGGTTTCTGGTCACTAAGAAAAATGTATTTACATCATAAACATGGAATTAACCAATCTCTACATAATGAATACCTTTTACAATTTATATGGGGAGACTAGAGTCCACAAAGAAAAAGGTCTAATACATTATTGTTGCTCCTAAAATTAAAGGATTAAATTTTTTTTTTGTTTTGATTTTTTTCCTTTTTTCATTACGGTCCGGTATAGGGAAGGTACCATTATTTCCTGTTGTTTTCGTAAGTTAATCAGCTATTTTTTCAGACCGATTTAAAATGTAAAAAAAAATCTTAAAGTAGTCACCTTCTTAAACCTAACTTCACCGTATATTCACGTTCATTTATTGGTGATTTCGATGTACAATATAGTTAAATTATAGAACAATACAGTTTAAAATAAGTTTTGAGCAGCTTAAACAATTTTAATGTGTTTATGTTTTGTTTTTAGCACAAGTAGTTTTTTATTTATTTTCTGTCATAAATTGTACGTGTGCATCCATTGGATTGATATAAAAACGTGAAAAACATACCATGCTGTCTTTTCAAGTCTGCAATTTTGGATCAAGTGCATTTTTTTACCCATTGGGTTAAAATATGTTCAAAAATTTTCCCTCCAATTATTATAAAAAAAAGAATTTTATTCCCTTTAAATGTCAATTGATGAGCTAGAGATTGAGTTGACAAGACTGAATACTTATGATTTTATAAAATCTTTAGGGGATATTAAGCTTTTGAAAAAGAATCAAATTTGTAAGTCTTGTCATCTTCCAATGCTTGAGAAAAAATTTAGCAAATCAAGAGAAGGCATTCTTTGGAGGTGTGGAAACAAGGCATGCTCAAAATATAGAAAAAGACTTTCTATTAGAAATGAAAGTTTTTTCAGTGGCTTTAATTTACCCATGCTCAAGATTTTGAAAGTGTTGTTCAGATGGTCGTTAAATATTCCTCAAGAATCGATTTGCCAAGGAATGAAAATCGATCGAAGAACTTTTAAAAAAATTATAACAAAATTCACGAAGATTGTTAATGTCTATGATAAAAGACACGATAAGCTAGGAGGTCCGGGAGTTGTTGTTGAAATAGACGAAACTGCTTTAAATCATAAGATTAAGGCTAATAGAGGTAGAGTTCCAAAAAATAAAACAGATGCTTTTTGTATTGTTGAAGTGGAAGATAAAATTACTCGTGCTTTTGCTTGTGTAATCTCTAATAAAAAAGCTGATACAATGATACCAATTATTATTGAAAATGTCAAGAAGGGAAGCACAATATGGACAGATGAGCATAAATCATATAAAAGATTGAGTTCTTTAGGATATACTCATGCTACTGTTTGTCACAAAAGAGAATTTATCAATCATGAGACAGGCGTTAACACTCAAGCCGTAGAATCGTTTAATAACGAACTTAGCCTTGAGATTAAAGAAGAAAGGGAATCAGAACTGAAAAAAGAAAGGATTTCTTAGATGAATTTGTTTGGAAATTTAATAATCGACACTCTGATAGACTTTTTAAAATACTTCATCTTATAAAAATTAAAGATATTTAGTTTACTTTTTTTAAAAGAATAATTTTTCTTCTTTTAGTTTTAGATAGATTCCTCTTTTTTTCGCGTATTGTTCCAGCTAACGAAGTATTTTTAGATTTCGATTTTTAAGCTAAAGTAGCACTCGTAAAAAAATCGGTTTTTAGAGTTCTACTCTTCATTGTATACCATTTAAGAAGATTGATTATGAAATGTCTCTTCGAGGGTTTGATGCATTCCAAGATTGGTTTTTTCTTAAAACGGACAGATATTTTCCATATATTTCGTCTCTACAACAGAAGCTGAGTTAATTATATGCTAAATTTATGAGTGTTGTTTAGCACAGATGTCGGCAACCCGCGGCTCTTCCGAATAATTTTGCATATTTAGAAAATACTTCGATATACAGTTTGTAAAAAAAAAACGCAAAATCAAAAAAGTTAATTGATGTAATCCTATACTTACAAAAAAATTAATATAGCTTCTTTTTGACCTCCTGAATTTTTCTCTAGAGTTCTTTTAAATCCATTAAAAGCTCAAATTAATAATTAATTTATGATTTTGTAAAAAAAAAACGCAAAATTTTTTTTAATACCTTGAAAACTTGGAAAAATATTATTTTTTTTTAAATTGAGCCCTTAATGAGTAAGCAGCTGACTGAAGTTGAAAGAGCTCAAATAGTAGCTTTATGTGACCAGAAATATACGTTTTCAAAGATTGCAGAAATTTTTTGTATCAGTATCTCAACAGTTTCTAGAGTTTACAAAAAATACAAAGACCATAATATTTTTTCACACAAAGGAGGGAATGGTCGACCAAAAAAATCATCTACTTCTCTGGTCACTACTTTGTCGCTAGAAATAAAAAAAATGCAAAAACTTCGCTAAGGAAACTCAAAACCTTGTTCAGGAGGACTTGAAAATAGAAATTAGTCATTCAACAGTTAAAAATTATTTGAATGAAATGAACCTTTTCGCTTTTTCTCCTCAAAAAAGACCATTCCTGAAACCTCATCATATTTTAGCTAGATACCAGATATCAGAAAACTGGATAATGATGTCTAAAGAAGCACAGAAGAGTATTATTTTTAGTGATGAATCGAAGTTCAATCTATTTTACTCTGATGGAAAGGTTTCTGTCTGGCGTAATCCCGGTAAAGGCCTGTGTTCTAAAAATTTGCAGCCAACTGTTAAATACGGAGGAGGTGGAGTAATGGTATGGGGATGTTTCTCATATTATGGTGTTGGCAGACTAGTATTTATCGATGGAAAGATGGATGCTGCAAAATACTGTAGTATTTTAGCGGAAAATCTAGATCGCTCTGCTACTAAAATGGGCTTACCTGAATTTATTTACCAGCAAGACAACGATCCCAAACACACTTCGAAGCTAGTTAAGAAGTTTTTTATAAATAATAATATTAATATTCTAAAATGGCCGGCTCAGTCACCTGATTTAAATCCTATAGAGCATCTGTGGTCTATTTTAAAAGAGAAAATAAGCAAAAAACCTCCAAAAAATTTGGTTGATTTAAAAGCTAGAATAGTCGAAGAATGGAACCAGATTCCCGATGAGTTATGCAAAAACTTTCATTAAGCTTTAAAAAACGGCTTTGGCAGTTTATAGAGCCAAAGGAAACCACACAAAATATTAAAAAAAATTGCGTTTTTTTTTTTACAAAATCATAAATTAATTATTAATTTGAGCTTTTAATACATTTAAAAGAACTCTAGAGAAAAATTTAGGAGGTCAAAAAGAGCTATTATTACAAAAAAAAGCTATAGATTTATTTTTTTGTCGGTATAGGATTACATCATTTCACTTTTTCAATTTTGCGTTTTTTTTTACAAACTGTATAATTAAACAAAAAAAATTCTCAATCACTCTTAATCAATTTTTGAGACTTTTGTATCGATTTTGTATCTCAAAAATGCGTAATATTCTTTCTACTACATATTTTACAGTATCTTACGTCTTAAGCACTTTAAAAGCTTTTTAATATCTCTGTTGCACAATTTTCCAATGTGTTATTATCTGTGTATAATTGAAAAATCCTAAATTACTGTTAATGACTTCTAAAATACATTACAAAGAGATAATGAAAAGCTTAGAAAACATGATGTAATTGCAAACAAACTGTTCTAATTACACGAGGCTAGAAATTTTTTTTATTGTACCATGTGTATTAACATGGGATGGTATGATATCAACTTATCACAATCGAAATCGATACTAGTATGAGATTTTGAAGCTTAAAACCAATCACTGACTTGAGAAAAACGCTTGAGAGCATTTTCATAGATAAATTATAAAGGAAAAAGTAATTTAAGCAAATTGTTAAGAATAACAAGCATTTTAAAGCGTTCAAAAGTTAAGACTCAAGTGCCAAGATTGTTACAACTCTAATAAAAGAATGCATTATTCGGCTTTTATTAAACATTTATTAAATACAAAAAAATTTGTGGTAGTGTTGTGCACTTGAATAACAAAGGTACATCTAAATTAATTTTGAAAACTTTTTTATTCAAGCTTTCAAAGCTGTTTTGTTTAAACGAGAATTTTGAGTATTTTTACCTGTTTTTTTAATTTTTCGAACTTCCGCTATACACTTTGAATTTTATGAAAATTTCACAAAATCTGAATCGTAGAAAAAGTTTAATTACTGTAAAATACACATAAAAATGTTTATTAGACAAAATATAATATAGTTGTTGATCAAAAATCGTTTTAAGCTGTAATCTAGTTTTAGAATTTTTATGGTATATTTTTGTATTTTTCTTAAAAGAAGGGATTGAACCAGGACGTAAATTCTTTCATTTTAATAGAATTTAGATTAATGAAGAAGAAAAACGAAACGACTTGCAAACTTTTTTCTTTTGCAAATACCAATTTTTGCTTAGAATAAATTTTGCGGTTCTTTAAAAAATTCGAAGTTTAAAAACAATGATTTTTGTCTCTTCTGACTAAAAATGTTGCTGATCCGGGTTTAGCATATAATATTCTAAGACAATCCACAGCCAACCTCCGTTAACCAGTTGTTAATCCACGGTAGTGAAGATGTCAAATTACAGCAACTTTAACTATTTTTTATAAACTTGTCACAAACTGCAGAGAACCAAGAAAATTTGATTTTTTTCGAACGTGTCTTCTCTAATTTTTTTTATCGAAAAAAACGTTTTTAAAATCTCTTGATGCCACTTCTACCACTAAGAAGAGAAAATGATTGTCTGCTTGTTGTTTTACAAATATCAAATTCTTTAAGATTTTCTTCAAACGCCTACTTGTGTGCAATATTGATATAAATTTCTTCAAGTTTGCTCGCGAAATTGGTCCATTATGCCAAAAAACTGAAGCGGTCTTACTTTGACAAAATCAAATATGTTTTAAATATGGTTGTCAATCAAAAATATTAGCACACTACATATATTTACAAAAAATATTTATTCTTTCGCATGTGTCTTGGGCCCGTCTACATCTTTAAAGCATTATGATCAGATGATCTACCAGAAATACCTATTTATTCAACTCTTGTGCAAATAGTTACGTCTTAACCTCTAATAAATGTAAAGCATTGTTTTTGAAATCAGTTTAATATTTTACAGGACCTTTCATTTATCTTATACAGAAATATATATTAGACATAATTAAAAGCTAGATGATTTGCTCAAATATAAAATATATTCAATGTACTCTAAATTTCAATTGAAAGAAAAAAAAAACTAAGACATATCAGAAATATATAAACGCCTCAGTTAGCATCAAAACTGTTTAAAAAAAATTTAAATATCAGGCTTGTGGTGGAGGGAATTTGAATGTTTTTGAATATTTATCTAAGGAGTTCATTTCCAAAGCCTCACTGATACTAACAGCTTAATTCAGATTCAAAACATTAAGAATTTATATTTTCTAAATTAATAAGAATTATGAATTATTTATAAAATCTAATTTCTGTGAAATAAATAGAAATATTTTTACAATAAATTACTTTAATAAGGTATTCTTAAATATTTTAGGATTTCAGAAGATAGATTAAAAGGTTTTAGCTGTAAAAAGTAAAAGGTATCGTGTAACAAAAAGCACATATAATTTTTTCTGAAATCTACCTGATAAAACTCAATGCTCATGTGAGCTAGGGAATTACAAATGAAATACTTTGGTTTCAGAATTATATTTATTTTCTATCAATCTAATTAATAAATATTTTTTATGGAATGAAATTAAATCTTTTTCTATTTTTAATAAAAAATTTTACAATAAAATTTAGATTTCCAAAGAAATTATTGGTCTAATTTCGAAAAAAATTAAAGACATAATCTTTTGTATAAGAAGTATCTTTTCTTCATTAAGGAATAAATATAAAATTCAATGAATAATTACAAGACAACTAACTTTTAAGACAATTTTAAATACCCAAGGAAATCTTGTTCAGAATTACTTTTAACCTTTTTTCTATAAAGTGGATTTTAGACTCAATTATGGCATTTAACCTTAATACAACATTAAGACGAAAGATAATAGTTGACTTAGGTTCATAATTACAGGTTTTAAGAGATTACAATTAAAGTTTTTAAAATGTTAAATTCTAAGAACATCAAAAGAATAATTTTTTAATTTACTTAATTCCTCTTTTAATTTTGTAAGAATATTGATATTTCTTATTTATTTAAAAAAATATAAAAAGAAAAACTCTTTTTTATTTATGAACATGTTTTGCTTGATAGATTTCTTTTTTTCATATCAAAGAAGCTATTTATCTTTAAACTATGATGTTATTTCTGATCTTGAAAAACTAACTGAATCTCATTTAGCTTTTTTGTATGTTTTAGAGACACTAGAAAGAGATGTCATCCCAGACATCGATATGTTTCATAAAACACATACTCTGATTGATATTAAAGCTAGGGGAAATATTATAGAACTTTATAAAAATAATGAGCTTATCTGTAAAAAAGAGGCTTTTTTGGAAAATTTTCCAAGTATCATAAGAAGCTGTTTATTTCATGAAATAGAAGATGAGCTCCTTGAAAAAATAAAGAAATACCTGCTCTGTTTTAACATTATTCTTAATTTTGAAAAAGATTCAACGGGGAATTTAGAGACTAATGATGTCCTAGAGAGAATATTAGAAAGATTAAAAAAGGATTTTCCGAGAGAGATCTTTGTAGTAAAGATAAGTGAAAGGGATATGATCAAAGTTCTTGACATAGAAAGGCTATCAAATCTATTGCAGTACTATTATAAAAAAGATGGAGGATTCTTCTGTGCTTACTTAAGGTTCAAGCCCAAAAATGAACTTAAAGATATTTTAAAGTGTCCAGCCTTGTATTACTTTATAAGGAAGATTACTTATACTGATATTCGAAGTAAAGATGTTCTTAAACATTATAATTTTAATGGTTTATGGAAACAATATGGTTCTTCAGAAGAATATACGAAACTCGTTCAAAGAGAAGCATGTAAAAATGTAAATTTGTTAAATTTCATGCTAGAAAATTGCACAAGAAAGAACTCGAATTTGTTTTTAACATTTTTTAATTTTTTTAAAAAGCAAAAAGAATTTCAAGTTCTTGTTAAATGCTACTGTAACGATTTTTATCCTCCTCCAACAACAAACATATTAGATGCTACACAGTCATCTAGCACGGCAGATTCCAAAGATTTAATTCTCTCTAATCAAAATTCCTCTAACCAAGGACATATTTTTTTTTCTAAAATAACCGATGAACACATCTCTTCATGTAGCAGTCAACAAGAGATTAGTGATCATATGCTTTTTGAGGTCCAATCTTTTTTTACGTACATGTTTTTGAAACACAATGATATTTTTATGAAATACAGAAACCATATAATTGATATCTTTAATGAAGAAATTTTAAAAAACTTGAAAATACTATTTAAAAATTTAGAAGAAACTCTCAATTTCATCTTAAGTACCATAAACATTTATAAGGAAAATATAGCAAGTGATAAATATGAGGAAAGACGTGATTTACTTCTACAAATCTTAGAAGGGAAAACTTTTAAGGATTTTTCGAATCTAAAATAAAGAATCTATTTTAATTTTTTAAATATTTTCAAATTCATATCTTACACCAAAATTGTTTAATTAAAAGTATGTGCAAATCTATCAGCAACTAATAGAATTTAATGCATAAATAAGGCAGCACTTCTAGATATTTGTCAAGGTAAAAAATATCTTGGAAACCAAAAGATCTTTTTGTTGTTACAAAAAAAAAACAAATTTTTTAAAGGTTTCAAGATCAAAGTTTCAGAAGAGCGTGTAGACTCTGTAAAGATAAATTAAATAAAAAAAGGTAATGAAATCTTAAACAAGTCCACCATCTTGTTATAAATTATAACAAAGTCTTACTAAACTTGTACCAACATATTAAAAATAAGCTAGATTTTGATATTGACTAGGTGTTAATTAGGGCCCATCTTTTAATGATCAACTTGTGAGAAAAAAAAGAAGAGGGTTCTTGTGTTAAAATTAAAGTGAAATATTACATTCTAAATATATATTTTTTCATAAAGCCCCCGGAATAGCTCATATAATCGTAGGAAAATATTAATTTAAAGGCAGAAAACTCAACTTATGTCTTACACATCAAAGAATTTTAAAAAAAGGTAAAGAGGTACAGTGGTTTTTCCTAAAACATACAAAGAAAAAAACGACTATTAAATTAAATGTTAACCATTTATTTATTAGGGTTATAAACCCAACATCCCCTCCTCCAGACGGTTAGTCTCATCAAAACTTAAACTATCTCTATCGATACCTTTTAAATCGTAATGTCTCTTCTTAACTAATTTATTGTCCTCTGTCTTAATTAAATATGAGTCATTCTCACACACAGCCGATATTACACCCAATTTTAAAAATCTACCTTTCTCTTCTTTTCCTTTATTACCCAGGTTCTCTCTCTTTGATACTCTAACGACCTGTCCCACCTTAAATTCCTCTCTATTATGTCTTTTAAATTTTGACGCATATCCTCCTACTTCACTATTTTCTACTAACACAACTTCGGAATCTTCTTTCCACGCTTCTTCTGGTGCACATTTAATCCCACTATGATACGTCTTATTATATCCATGAATCGCCATATACAATTTTTCTCTCGCTTGACCATCTTTTTGTTTAATCATGCCTCTCTAATAGTCCTAATGCCTCGTTCTATTCTCCCATTACTTCTATGAGCTTCTATTCCTACCTTCCTATGATTTATTTCATTGTTAGAACACCACACCTTAAACTTCTCGTTGCAAAACTCTTTACCATTGTCTGTAATAAACTCATCAGGAAAACCATCTATTTAATCCATCCTTCAACAGCCTTAATTATCTCGTCACTTTCTTTTGATTCTAGCACAGTACCCCACATTTTACGCGTATAGTAATCCATACCTAGAAGAACGTATCTTTTTTCATCGTCAATCTCCATAATGTCTAATGCTACTTTTTCCAACTTTCTCCTTGTAGCTACAAAGTCAAATCCTCCTGAAGTTTTTCTATTATTGATGCTACACACGTTACAGTCTTTAATCACTCTAGAAATTTGGTCCTTCATACCTGGCCAATACCATATCTGTTTTAGGTTGTAATATGTTCCTTTTACACCTCGGTGATTTAATTCTTCGTGAACTTTGATTATAGTAGTTTCTCGCTCATCTTTATGTAGTATTTCTTTTCTTTCTCCTGTTGAAAACTCCCAATATTTCTTACCATCAATATCTAGTGTATGCTTATTAATTTTCCCTTGCATTTGCTTGTTTATTAATTCTTTTTTCTTCTCTTCTGTACCCTTTTCTCTTCGTACTTGTTCTATATCCGTTTCAGTTTCATATTGTCTACTTAATGCATCTGCATCACACATCATTTCACCCTTTACATACTCGATGATAAAATCAAACTCTTGTATCTTTTCCACCCATCTGTTGATCCGATTATTATTAAAATATGGTTTCCTTCTCATTTCAATTAAAGCTTTGTGATCGGTCATCAAGTGGAATTTCCTTCCTCTCAAATCACTTTCGAATTTCTTTATACCATAAAACACCGCGTACATCTCTTTCTCGGATATTGTATATCTCTTTTCCGTAGGTGTAAGAGTTTTCGACGCCCATTGCACTGGTACCCACTTTCCTTCACTATTTTCCTGTAATAATATAGCGCCCAATCCGGTGTTACACGCATCAGTCCGTAATCTAAAACTTTTCTTTTTATCTGGTATTTTTAAACTTCTCATATTTCTCAATGCATCCTTCATATCTAAAAAAGCTCTTTCCATGTCTTCTGTCCAAGTCCATTTTACCTCTTTTTTCAAAGCACTTGTCAAGCTTGTTGTCCTATATGCGTATTCCGGAATGAAATCTCTAAACCATCAGGTTAAACCTAAGAATCTTCTCAGCTCACTCACACATTCTGGACGTCTATACTCCAAAGCCTCCTGTTTCTTGATCTCGTTTGGCTTTAGATCAACACCATTTATAGTTACTCCCAAAAGCTTTACTTCCCCCAGCTTATATTGTATTTTCTTAGGATTTATTCGCAGTCCGGTTTCCTTAAATTTTTTTATAACACTTTCCAATAATTTATCATGTGACATCCTATCCGTTGCATGAACAACTATATCATCCATGTACACTTCAACTCCCTTGCCTCTAAACTTATTTAAAACATCATTCATTGCTCCATTATATATATGAGGGGAATTCTTGAACCCCATAACCATACTATTCCATTCGTAGACACGCCCATCAAATTCAAATGCTGTCTTGTGTTTGTGGCTTTCTTCAATTTCAATATGATAAAATCCTTCCTCTAAATCAATTACTGTGAATATTCTTGATCCTTGTGTAGCTCTAATAACATCTTTAATCAGTGGCAGTGTATACGAATCTTTCTCAACCAAGTCATTAAGTGCCATCAGATTACTTACCAATCTTATATCCCCATTTGGCTTCTCAAGTGCTCTTATAGGATTCCTCCATTCAGAGTTCGATTTCCTAATAATTCCCCTTCGGAGTAAATCTTCCAAATAACTTTTAAACTTATCTCTCAAATAATACGGCACATTCTGACCTTTCTTAACGACTTTATCCCCCAGTTTTGTCTTGATCTTACACTTTTCACCTGTCAAATATCTAATTTCTTTGTTTCCTTCACAAAATACCTCAGGATAGGTTTTACATAAATAATCTAATTGGTCTTCCCTTTTCACTCTTTTCTCCTCATAACCATATTTTAAACTACTTCTTTTTTTTCATCTTTGCATTCAATCACCGAATCTGCCCTTATCTCATCTCTATTACCACCAGCTTCACTGAATTCATCTACCCTCTGAACATTTCCAAACATTCTTTTATAACAACTCCTTGCTCTGTGGCCTATCTTCCCACATACAAAACAGTTTTGATTTCTTCTCAATTCCTTCTTTTGCTTATACAACCTTCTCATCTCCTCCTTAACTACTTCAATCATCTCCTCTTTCTCTTTCAATAACTGCCTTTCTCTTTCCTCCGCAGCCTCTTCCTCATAAACACGTTTCTTTAATTTATCGATCACATCTTCCCACGATTCAGAACCTCCTAAAAAATTTTCAATCACAAAATCTTGAAGTTCCTTTACTGATACCAAAAATGCTTGTCTTACACTCACAAAATCCACACCTTCTTGCATTTGCACTCTAGCCTTTGCTCTTCTAGCTTCCTGCATTAATTTTCTGGCCACTTGACCACGGGACTCTCTTGTTTCCCTATTTTCCTCTGTGTTCACCATGTTAACCATTCATTTATTAAGGGTTGAAAACCCAATATTAAATAACAAAAAGTCTTTAAATCTGAAGATTATGAATTTCTAGATATTGGTGGGTCTTCAACTCGTCTGGTAAAGGTAATTATTTGGATCAAGCAGAAACTGCATAGCGCTTTTGAGGTTAAAAAATCTTTTACGTTAAAATCTGTAGGTTCAACATTTAAAAAGCACAATAGACGTAAAATATCTAGCCACTAAGTGTAGTCGAATTTTGGAATTTGATAATTAAAGAGGACGCAATGAAGTTGTCAAGTATTTTTTTTAGTGTGTAAAAAAATTGACTTTAGAAGGACAAATAAAATGCAAACACACGTTGTTAAAAAAATCTGACAATGGAAAGATGGTGAACGAGATAAAAGTTGCTTAAACAAGTCTGATATTTTTATTTTGGACAAGAAAAGAAATAAGCTAATAATTACTGGTTTTGCATTTTTATATTCCTATTTTTGTAGGGTACTTTTTAAAACTGAAAACACATTAAAATTAATATACAAACAAGTTTAATAGCTAAATAAATTCTTTTTTTGTCTGGCTTTTTCTAGCCACACTTCCATATTTTTATAAAAGCTTCTGCATTCCTCTTGTAAATTTTCTTTTAATATGTCATCTAATTTGTTTTCCAATTTAGTATTTGAGGATTTTAATGAACTAAATCTAGCTTTAATCATTGAAAAGAATTCTTCTATTTGGATTTACAATCTGTGTATAAGGTGGTAGAACAACACAGAATTCTGTTTTTTTTAGTATTTATTAAACATCTTTAGAATAATAAAATTTTGCATTATCCATTATAAGAATCTTTTCTGGATAACTTTTAAAGTATTTCACTAGATGTGTTGTAATAAATTCTATAAAAAGTGACGCATTAAAAGAACTTCTTTCTACTTTAAATGAAACTAATCCATCATAAGATATAACACATAGACAGCTCATATTCTTAGCTTTGTTAGCAGGAACCTGCTTATAAGCCTTCAAATTTTTCATTGAATAACCATAATGGCGAGCTGTATGTAAGTTAACCCAGTTTCATCAAGAAAAACTAGGTCGAAAATATTATATTTTGAAATTCCCGCTGCATATATTGCTCTTAAGTCTATTTTCTCCTTGGAATTTCTTTCCTCCGGTATAAGAGACAACCTTTTCTGGTAATTCCAAGGGTTTTTAATTTCCTGCAAATAGTTGACAAAGAAAGAGATTTACCTAATTGTTCAGATAATTCATTTTTAATCTCCTCTAAAGTAACGTCGTTATTGCAAGAGACAAAGTTTTGTATAACCACATCTACTGTTTTTATAGATTTTTTTGTGTAAAGTTCTTTTCAGATTGCTTCACTCTTTCACTAAAAGTTGGAAATTTTCCTGATTCTAAGTTTTTTATAATTTTGGTCACAGATCTTCGAGATAAATCAACAATCCTTGAAACATCCTTAATTTTAACAGCATCATTGTTTAAAAGGCTTTGGACGGTTTTATAAGTTTCAAATGTAATTTTTTTTCTCGTTTTCCTTGTCATTTATTGGGGGAAAAAATAGGAATATAAAAATGCAAAGATGGAATATAAAAATGCCAAACCCTGCAATAAAAATCTAGTTTTGGGGCATACAGGGATGAGCATCATAGAAGCATTTCTATGTTCTGGCCGTCTACCTGCCGATTATGCCACAGAAACACAAAATACAAAGTATTATATCGAAATACCGTTTTAAACGGAATTGCTCTGCTAGTTTTTAGATAAAATTTTTAATTTAGTTTATTTTTTAACTCTAATAAATAAAATAAATAAAATAACTTTAATTGCGGACAAAACAAGAAATGATCAAGAAAACACAGCAAGAAAAGGGCAGATTACATCTCAGCGTATTTAAGGAAACATAGCTTATAGACATTTTTTAACTCTTTTCTAGATATTTATCTAATTGTGGTATTGGTTATGTCTCAAAATGCCCAATTTTTTGTAAAAAAATTTTACCCCAAAAAACGAAAACAAAAAATATAAGAATACTAACTATTTTAAGGATTTAATTTAATAGCGCCTTTTAGACCATCAATTAATTCTTCCAAAGAAATAAGAGCATCTTTATACAAACTCCATAATTTTTCTATTCGCTTTTCTTATTTTACATATTTTTTATTTCTTCTTCTAGGTTCACCTCCAACGACTAATCTATTTAATTCTACCTGATTAAGCATTTTGCACATCTTTTAATTGTATATAAACTTGCAAAAATGAAAGTATTAACTTTATTTATAAGCTTATTCAGTCTGAATGAAATCCTTCAGCAGCATTTGGTTCTGCCACGAAGAGTACCATAATGTGACCATATTTTTCGATTATATAATGGACTAGTGTTACATGAGCAATTTCTTTCAAAAAAATAATATATTGAACATTTGTATATAATAGGTGAATCGATTTTTTATTATATTCAGGCAATATCTTAAACATTTAAAGGAACTAGAGCAATTGTTAGATCGTTTAAAACTAACTCCGCAAAGCGCGGCATTGCCATTGTTTAAAGAACAAAACCAACTTTTGCACACGCCTTAATAGCTCCGCAAAATAAAAAAACAGCCAGTTATGCATGACTGAGGAAAACACTGCCGTATAGCATTAAACACCGCTGCCTCAAAATCTATCTGGATTCTAGAAGGAATAAATTCAATAGATTTACTGGCTAAGCATATTTTATAGCATTAAAAACCTCAATATATGTTTCTTCTGTTTTATTTGATAAGAAAACAAAATAAGTGGAGAAGCTTTGGCATCCAAACTTCACGTGATGAATATACACCTGGTAAACAGCTATTTAAAGTGCGGCCATGCATAGTTGAAATTCTAAGCTCAATGAATCTTTG